>PVJD01008351.1:0-73851 GCA_004026545.1 Mormoops blainvillei | reverse complement strand
CAATCCAGTGGCTCAGGTCAAGGTCCCTGAAGTCATTCTTGCCTCCTCTCTTTTTTCTCAACTCATATCCAGTCCTTCAGGAAATCATGTTAACACGTGATTTACCTCCAGTAAATACACCCAGTCTCTAACCATTTCTCACCACCTCCATTTATACCGCTCTGGCCTAGCCACCAGCATCCGTTGCCCAGGTTACCACGAAAGCCTTTTAATAAATCTGCTTCTACTCTTGCCCCTCAGTGATATTCAGAATTCTTAGCACAGGGGTCTGAGTAACCCTTTAAGACATATCCAGAGTATATAAAGTCATCTCCAGAGTATATAAAGAACTCTTACATCTCAACAACAAAATGACAAACAACGCAATTTAAAAATGGGCAAAAGCTTGAGTAGACATTTCTTCAAAGAAGACATACAAATGCCAAGAAGAAGTTGAAAAGATAGTCAACATCATTAGTCACTGGAGTAATGCATATCAAAATCACAATGCGATACCATTTAGATACCATTCCCCACCAATTAGAACAATATTAAAAACTAAAAATATCAAGCATTGGCAAGGATATGGAGAACCCTTGTATGTTGCTGGAATATGAAATGGCAGATGCAGCTGGAGGTCGGTCCCAGATGGCGGCGTTGGTGGAGACTGAGCGCGCTCCTCCCACAGGACACATGGAATGTACTCCTATATTTAGAGCCATTCTCCCTGAGAGACACCCGAGGGCCAATTAAGCAGCTTCTTCACGAGAAGCAAAATAGAGATGGAGATTGCCCAGAGAAGGTTGGGGAAGCGTGAGAGCTCTTCAGGAGCTGGGGGAATGTTCTGGGACTGGAGGAACCGCAAGAAATAAATAAATAAGAAAGAAAAATGGTGCAGCTGTTGTGGAAAGCTGTCCAACGGTTCCTCAAAAAGTTCAATAGAGAATCACTGTATAAACTAGCCATTCCACCCTTCAGTAAATACACAAAAGAGCTGGAAACATGTACTCAGATGACTATTGTACACAGACTTTTAGAGCCGCACTGTCCACAATGGCCCAAAGGAGAAACAACCCAAATGTCCATCAGCTCATGAACAGATAAGCAAAATGTGGTACATCCATACCATGGAATACTATTCAGTTATAAAAAGAATAGAGTATCGACAGGTGCTACAGCAGCACAGGACTTCAAGAATCTTATTGCGATGGTTAATTTTATGTGTCAACTTGACTGGGCTAAGGGATGCCCAGAGAGCAGTACAACATTATTCCTGGGTGTGTCTGTGAGGGTCAGGTCGGCATTTGATTAGTTAAGACATTAGCATTTGGTTCACTAGATTAAGTAAAGGCATCTGTCCTTCTCACCCAATACATTGAAGGTCTGAATGGAGTGAAAGACCAAGTAAGGACATATTCCCTCTGTCTCTCTCTCTTTCCTCCCCTCCACACTTCTCTGGCACTTATTGAGCTGAGATGTCCATCCTTTCCTATCCTCAGACCTCAGAGCTCTAGGTTCTAGGCCTTAAGAATCTGACTGAATTAGACTGTTGGCTCTCCTGGATCCCCAGCAGGCGGATGGCAGGTTATGGGACTTCTCAGCCAATTTCTATAATAAATCTCCTCATATCTATTTCTATAACATCCTCTTGGTTCTGTTGCTAGGGAGAACCTTGACTAATACAATTATGCTGACTGAAAGAAGGTAGATTCCCTGTGTATGATATATTTAGAGTAAAACGCATGAAAGCAGAAAGCAGATTGGTACTTGTCAGGCAGGGGTTGAGGGCAGGGGAGATTGGGGAGTGACTGCTTAGAGGGGTTTCTTCTAAGGTGATGAAAACGTTTTGGAACCAGATAGAGGTGGTGGTTGCACAACAGTATGAATGTACCAAAATGCCACAAACCATTCATTGTAAATGCTTAATTTGTGTTACGTGGAGTTTACAAAAAAAAAAAAAGACAAAAAATGTCATGTCTCTCCTCTGCTCAACACTCTGCAACAGCTCCCCAAATGCCTCAAAAAAAAAGACGAGGTCTCACAAGGGCCTACAAGGCCCCACTCTCACCCCCACAATTGGTCCCTCCTCATCTTCAGGTAATCATTATTTTTAAAATATAATACTTTAATTATTTTTAAAATTATTAAAAGATTTTATTTATTTAATTTTAGAGAGAGGGGAAGAGAGGGAGAGAAACATCAGTGTGAAAGAGAAACATCAGTACACGCCCCGCCTGGGGACCAAACCCACAACCCAGGCATATACCCTGATTGGGGATGAAACGGGGAACCTTTCCATGTTGCAGAATGATGCCCAGCTGAGCCATGCAGGTCAGGGCTTAAGGTAATTATTTTAATTTCTTTTTAGTCTCTTAGTAAATTCCACATATCTTCATGGTCACAATGTAGTGTCCCTGTCGTTCAGAAGCCTAGGTTAGACTGGGTTCATCTGCTATGGGGCCATTGCCGCACTTTATGGTTTCCCGATTACGACTGGCTGAACTTTATTGTAACAAGGACCTAACCATCTGTCTACCATGAGAGTGGAAACTCCATGAGGGCAGGTCAGGGCCCCACTTCCCATTTGCTTACTTCTGTCTCCCAGCTCAGTGTCTGGCATACAACAGGTTTTCAATGTTTGCTGGGAAATGAAGAGATGAAAGGAGGTCTCCTTTCTAACCAGATCTCCTTGTCAGAGTCTGAGAGGTCTCTGAAATAGTGGCAGATTGAGGACATATCCTTGCAAAAGCTTTTGGTTAAAAATTGATCATCAGAGCAGTTAAGTGTCTTGCCCAGGGAGACTTCTGCAGCTGAGCGACAGCCCACAACTGCCACCTTTCTATCTTTTCACCAAAGCAGAATTTCTAAGGGTGCGGAGGATGAGAGGTACTACTGACTTTCATTGCAACATCACCTCCTCCAGGAAGTCTTTACAAATCCCCTGGGGAACAATTATTCTCAGTTTCCTCTGGATTCCCTAAGAGTCTATATCTACTGTTTCCCCCACAGCCCTGGATTATAACTGCTGGTCTTTTTGTTTCCCTTTCCTCCAGACAATGCACTACCCAGAACCAAGCGCGGGTAAGCACGAGTGAGTCACCTTGCTCAGGTTCCAATCCTGACTCCACAACTTCCTAGCTGTGTGACACTGGCCAAAGAAGAGGGCTTCTCTGGTTGGTGTGGCTCAGTAGATTGGGTGCTGGCTTGAGAACCAAAGGGTTGCAGGTTCAATTCCCAGTCAGCACACATGCCTGGGCTGCGGGCCAAGTCCCCAGTTGGGGGCGCAAGAGCGGCAACCACACATTGATGTTTCTCTCCCTCTCTTTCTCCCTCCCTTCCCCTCTCTCTAAAAATAAATAAAATCTTTTTTTAAATGGCATTAAAAAGAAAGAAAGAAGAGAGCTTCTCTGAACTCTTCTCTCCTGGGAAGTGGGTAAGTAATGTCCCAATCAGATGGGCTATTGAGGAATGGAATCTGATCAAGCACTAGAGTGCTCGGCTTCAGTTTTGTCAAGCCTCCATGTTCTGTTTCTCAACAAAGCTTTGGCAAGTAGTAGGAATTGGGGGAAAGAGTCCAGAACTGGAAGTCGGGAGCCCTGACTTCTACCCCTGAATGGCTGTATTATCTTGGCCAAATCCTCCTCCCTTCTCTAGGTCTCAAGTCCCAGGCCTGAGTTCGGGTCTAAGCTGAGGTTCGCAAGGAGGGGACCCCCGCTGGTGACATTCCTAGATTCCAGGAGCAAAGGAAGGAGGGGGGAGGAATTGGGGGAGGGGATGTGGGGCGGCCCGATTGGCCCCTGCGCGCCACGTGTCCATGCCGGGAGCCGACGGCTGTCCTCCCGACCCGCCCTACGCTGCGGTTGCCGCTGCTGCTCCGCTAACGGGCTTCCACCCAGCGAGCTCCTCGTCCGCGCGTCTGTCTGCCCGTCCGCCGGTCCGCGACAGGAGGCCTTCGCCGCGCGGTGAGTGGGTTGAGGCCGAAGAGGGGATCGCTCTAGGGAACCCCCCGGCCGGGGGCCGCAAGGACGTGGGGCCGATCAGTAAACGCCCAGTCATCCCAGACCCATGCCTCCCGCCGGGATACGGGGAGGGGGCGCCCGGCAGCGGAGAGGGCCGCAGGGAACTGGAGCCCAAGGGCGCGGCAATCCGAGACTGTCCAGGCTGGGTGCGCCTGGGGGAGAGCAGTGGAGCAAATAAAGGGCTGCAGGCGGGGAATCCGAGGCGGACGGCGCCCTGGCTGGGGGAGGGGAGAGAAGGAGAGGGGAGGTCCGGCTCTGCGGAGGGTGTGGTCCAGGGGCTGGGGGCACCCGGCCTGAGGCCGCGGCAGCTGCCGGTTCTGCTTTGTTGGGGGGAGGGCGCTGGAGAGACTTTGAAGGCCGGGGGCTGGGGGCAGCTGCACGGGGATCTAAGAATCCGACTCCGAGGAAGGGTGTGGCGGAGGTCGAAGTCAGGAGACATGAAGAGTCAGACCCTCCGACGCTTGAAGCGGCTTGAGTATGTCGTTGCGGGAAGGATTGTCTGTGTGGACCGATGAAGGACCGGCTGCCCACAGCTCAGGGCCCCAGGGACCCTGCTTGCCTCTAAAGAAGGCTCCCAGCTGGGCTCCGAAAGGGAAGCAGAGGCCCCACCCTTCTTTCTGCTCTCCCCAAGCCCAGTTTAGGCCTTCCCAAGGTTTGGGGGCTTCAGGTAACCCCTAGAACACTAGCACGGAGGTCAAGTTCCTTGAATGGAATCCCAGCTCCAGCAACAACTTGCAGTGTGACCTTGAATCGGTAGCTTTCCCGCTCAGCCTCAGTTTCCAAGTCCCGAGGTGATAGACCCAGCCCCTCTTCGAGGAAACAGTGGTTGTGAAAATTGATTTATTTGTCAGCTGCAACGAATAATTACAGGTTTGGGAAGCCTTGATTACAGGCTTGTGCAGGCCCTTCTAGGGGAAGGGGCAGGGGGTCCTTTGGAGGATGAATGCAGCCTCTACCTCCTCCCTCCCCCTCCTTTTCTCTAAAGCCTGGTGGGTTTCCAGGACTCTCCCAAATTTGGACATATGGCTCCCGGGTTTGTGAAAGGACTTTGGTTTCCCTGGAGTCTTCCCTTTCCCTCACTGCCCCCTCCCCTGCCCAAAGACACCTTAAATCACTGGCCCCACTGACCCAGATGGGATGTCCTTCCTCCTGTGGGTCAATGACCGGTTCGGCTTCAGCTCCCACGGACCCTGCCCTTCTGGCCATCATGCCCTGCGCCATGCAGAGGGCACTGGCCTTGGTGTCAGTGGAAAGCTGGGTTATATAGTTCCAGGTGCTGGGGGGTCCTTGGACAAGCCCCTCCACTCTGGGCCTTAGTTTCCTGTCTGTAGCAAAGTCTGCTTGAGTCCACCACCACTTCCAGCACTGGTATATTCTAGGATTCAACTGTTCGAAGATTTAGAATTCTGGGAGTTGGGTGGGGCTGGGGAGGGAGGCAGAGGCGTCCGTTCCCCCTCTGCAGCTGTGACAGTCACTCACCCATCTTCGTTGCCTTCCACCCCTGTTCCCAAGGCGGGCTGCCGGGATACAGAAAATAGTTGTGGTTTCTGGCCAAAGACCACAGCTCTTGCTGGGGCAGAATGTTTGGGAGTGTGCAGGGGAGGGGGCTGCCCCTGGGAAGTCGGAGGCCTGACCTCTTGGGGCTGATTCCTGGGATGGGGTGGGGGAGCTCTGCAGCGATGGGCGGCTGCCAGGGTCCAGAGTCTCCGCACTGCAGCATCCAGAGAGAGCCCGGGGCCATAGTTTCTTTCTCTCTAGAGGGATAAGAGATGTGCCCATGGCACCTAGCTGGTAGGATGGATCAGGGCTGCATAGCTTTTCTTGTATCATTCTAGGATTTTCTGGAGAGGCCCAGTAGTGTCACCTGTGTTACCCCACCCAGCCTCTCCAAGACGCTTCCTGGGTGGGGCCAAAGCACAGGATGTGGTCTTTACCCTGATTTCTGAGTATGCATGTCCCCCCTCCCCGCGCCCCCCTCCCCAGAGAGGAGAGGAAGTCTGTGCCTGTGTGGTGGGAGTGCCTTTATGCTTATAAACTTCTTGATTTGGAATCAGCCACATTCCATTTCCTTTCTTCCTGAGGTTGAGAAGCCCCCGCAGAGACAGACGACCTAAGGAGGAATGACTGTCCTTGGGTCCTTTGAGCCTCAGAACCCCCAGCTGCAAAATGAGAATGAGTTCGATGTTCACCCTCATGAGATTTTACATGGCAGATGTAAAAATGCCTTGTAAACTGTAGAGGGCTGTACACAGAGAAGCAAGTGCTACTGTTGCAATCTCAGAAGAGTGGGGTGCTTTAGAAGGTGGGTGACCTGAGCCTCAGGTTCCTCATCTGTAAAACAGGTGTCCTGGTTCACCTTAAATAACAGTAAAATACTAATTTCTAGTATTTACTAAACCCTTCCAACTTGCCAGGTCCTGGCTGAGCCCTTGACCTGTGAGATGCTGTTACCATGGCCATTTTTGCAAATGTGGAAACTCAGCCTTGGAAAGTTTAGGAATGAAACGATATACTTAATGTGTCCAGAGCGCCAGGGCCTCTTCTACGCATTAAACATGCCATACTTCTTTTCATCCTCACCACAACATTTTTATCTCCCATCTTACTTATGATGTTAGGTACTTGTCCAAGGCTCCTGCATGGCAGGTCAAGCGTCAGTCGCAGGCCATCCAGCTCCAGCCTCTGTACCGTGAGATACTACACTTTACTGCCTCCCAGGAAAGTGACTTGAGCTGGGATTCAAACCGGGGGCTGTCCAGTTCCAACCTGGGGCGCCCCAATGATCCGGGGCCTTGTCCAGCCCTAGGGTCAATGATTCTGGGTCAGGAGAAGGAAGATACTGCTCTCTAAGAAATCTGAGAGCGCGAGCTGGGTGTGCCCACGCACAGGGCCAGGAATGTCATTTACCCGGGAGGCTCCCAGAGGGCCGTGGGACTGGTCCTGGGTGTCTTCTTCACGTGGGTGGGGGGAGGAGCCTTCAGCTAAGAGGAAAGGGAAGGATCTAGATTTTGTAGGCCAGGGGCCTCTGAAATGGGATGTACACACCCCCGTAGGTACTTGTCAACATAAGAAACATCCAAACCTGTAAGAATTTTTATGAGTTTATTTGAACCAAACTGATGACAGTTGCTGGGAAGCAGAATCTTAAACGGATCGAGAATGTGCTGTAGAGAATGGCAGTTTTACCGTTTACTTTATACATCAGAATCCATGGGGAAGATGTAAGGCAAATTCTACTGGTGACAGATTAGGGAGGCAGGAGAAAGCCCAGTGGTGAAGTCTCTGGGATTGGATAAAGGATAAAAGGAACGGACACATCCTTTACATGTGTGGATATGGGATAGTTAAAGGCCAATAATTAACATAACAGCCATGAGAGGATTTGTGGTCACAGCCCTGGTGTGGTTGTGCCCCAGAGGGGTCCGGAAAAAAGAAAAAAGAGATGCTACCTTGACATTCCAAAGGTATGTTATCTGATGCAAAAAAAAAAACAAACAAAAAAAACGACAGACAGGATCTGTTAAGGTTAAGATTGACCTTTGTTGGGGAAGATACGAATTGAGAACAAGACTGCCTGCTATAACTTGCTTCTAGTTAGAAAATTTTAATTTCAGACCTTCCTATGTGGTTATTTCTGGTCTCTTGAGTTTTAAGTCCCACTGCACAGGCCTCCCCGGAGGGTGTCAGGGTTAGTATGTGGCCCCTGTTCATCCACACACTAAAGATGACTTTCTTTAGTCAGAAGACGGGTACAGGAAAAAAACCCTTAGACTTCTTATTATATGTGCTTTTCATCTCATGCTTAAAAAGTGCATTTTTATCATGATGAGTGCACAACTATTTTCTTTTGTTGCTGGTGGTGTGTAGGGTCGAAAAATGGACATTACTGCGCTAAATTGCCAGCTTTGTGGTGGCGGTCAGGGTGAGGGGGACCACTTGTCTGTCTCATTTTTTATTCTGTCCCCAGCTCCTACCAGTGGGTACGGAAGAGGCGCTCAACAAACACTTTTTGAAAAATGAACCCCTGTTTAATTACTAATTTCTTTATGAGTTGAGCAAGTTACTTAACCCTTTGGGTTATTTCCGCTATTGGCTATATAACGAGGAATAAAACCACCAGGCCAGATGGTTTCTTTTATTCTGTTGAGGGGGAGCAGAGTTTACCACCCCCAAATGTGCCCTTTTTTTGGCGGGGTAGGGTATTGATTATTTTAAGCTGGTTGTTTTTTAGAAATAAACAACTTAAGAAGAGCCTTTTACCTCCCCCTTCCTTGCCTAAAAGAATTCAGATAGAAAAACCTGCCCCAGGAAGGGAGATGACCTTCGTGTATTCACCTTAGCGTGACGTGAGCTAGTGTGGCAGAGGGAGAGGAACTTGTTCGAGTCCCCACAGGCGCCCATTTCCTGGTGACCCAGACGTTTGCTCCTCCTTGCCGACCTGTAGGTGGACCTGTACGTTGCCTGCCTCCTCTTTGAAGTCCAAGCCACCCTTCCCCTTTCTCCTTAGTTCAGGATAGTTTATAAGCTCAACTAGAGATTTGTCCGTGGGTTCCATATTTTTATGGAACCCTCATATGTACATAGGTGATAATTTGGTTAGTCTCTTGTTACGCTGTCTCATGTTGATTTATTAAGCCAGCCAGAAGAACTTAGAAGAATTATTTTTCTTCTAAGTAAAAGGAGAATTATTTTTCTTTCCTTACATTGTGATTTTTCAAGGGGACCACTAACGACAGCATTAAAGCTACTCGGTGCATTTTATCTAGCAGTCCATAAGAACCACATGCTATGGTTGGGGTGCAGCAAAGACAGACATACAGCACTTTTTTAAAAAATAGTTTTTTTAAAAGAGTTTTTAAATTTATTTTTAGAGAGGGGAAGAGAGAAAAAAAGAGAGGGAAAGAAACATCAATGTGTGGTTGCCTTTTCTGCGTCCCCTACCAGAGACCTGGTATGCAACTCAGGCATGTGCCCTGACTGGGAATCGAACTGGTGACCCTTTGGTTCACAGGTTGGAACTCAGTCCGCTGAACCACACCAGCGAGGGCACAGCACTTTTCAAGAAAGAGCAGAATCGTGACTCACACAGATGTAAAACTGGCCCCGTGCTAAAGATTTTATTGTACTCGTTAATTAATGACGGGACCAGGCAGATGTTATAACCAGCTCCAAAGAGAATCAGCAGACACCTTTGTATTGAAAGGAATGCACAAAAAGAGGCAAACTGATCTTTCGATCAGAGGGGGAGGGAAACCAGTTGGGCCTTTCTCAGATAGCACAGGATGAGCATGTCTGTAAGAATTATTCTGCATCACCATCAGGTACCCAGAAATTACTAAACTGTGAAACAGCTCCGAAACAAAGACTGAAAGCAGACAAACTGGAGAATCTGAAGTACAGATGTTCCCCCATGGCGTCTCGGAGGCCAGCAGCCTCCGTGGGACGCAGGAGTAACAAACGCGCAGGGGCCTCCCGGGCGGCCAAGTGTAGGTGGCCTCAGAGGCCGGAGAGATCCCTCCTGGCTTCCTAGAAGGGTTGGCAGAACCGTTGAGGAGGGTTTTTAGAAATTACCAAAGCGTAGAACCGCTGACTCAGAATCCCTGGGGGTTGACCTTCTGTATACATTGGTTGGTTTGAAAAACTCCCCAGCGGATATTAAATGAAGTCGAAATGAGAAAGCACTGGTGTTGATGCTAGAAGGCTGGATAGAAATGCTGGTAGGTGAGATTTCTGGTTGGCGGGAGGGGGACAGATAAATCAGGGAGATCAGCGGCCTTAAACGTGGAACTATAGAAGGGCCTGTATTGAGGGCAGTGACACAACTCAAGTTAGAGTCCCTTGGGCACTCCTGGGGCACAGGAGTGCAGGTAACATATTTATTACTTATTTATTTCTTTTTCTTCCCTCCCCGCCCATGAACTTCCAGGTTATTTCTTGATTTTTCTCAAATTGCCCTCCCCACAGACCTGGCTTCACACCCTTGCACTCACCATGTCCTCCTCCCCTAAAAGTGCCCTCTGTCCTCCAAAGCCCACAAGTCACCTTTTGAGGGCAGAAATGCCTTTTCTGCTGCTGGTGTTTCTGTTCTGCCTGACCTCTCCTTTCTCTCCTCCTCCACCTGCTGAACTGCATTGAGTCCACAGTCTTGAGTGTGAACTTCTGTGAGCCTGAAGCCTGAATGTGTATCTTTAATTTTTATATAGGTATAACAAACATCAAAAGTAGACCATCAAAAATGGAGACCACCACTCTAATAATGACGACTGGGGTGACAGAAGCCACCGCTTACTAAACATCTCATCTGCATCTGTCTGTGCTCAGTATTTTACCTGCCTGTTGCCTTGAATTTTTACAAAACCCTTATGAGATTGTCATTTGAGAGATGAAGAAGCTGAGTCAGAAAAATGACATAACTCACTCAACGTCACGAACTAGGAATTTGCAGTTGCCAGGATTTGAACTAAGGCCATGAGTGCAAAACTTGCATTTTTTGTTAGGACGCCACGCCACTCCCCTCGTAAATGTTTGGGCCTGTCGCAATAAAAACTGCCATTTATTCTTTTTTTGCTATGTGTCTGGCACTGTGCTAAGATCTGTTCATTCGGTGTTTCATTTGTTTCTCAGCATGCAGGGATATTTAAATGCATTTTGCAGATGTGGAAATTGAGATTCAGTTTAGGTAACTTGCTTAAATCACAATTCGGTGAGGGGAACAGAGCTGCTACCCATAGCCATGTCTGACCTCAGACAAAGCCCGTGCCTTTTGCATGACTTGGACATGACCTTCCCCTGTCCAGCCATTACCTCGGTTCTTGTCTTCTTGAAGGAAAGATTGCAGTTAAGAGACAAAGTGCAGTAAAGCAAGGAGTAATTTTTGGGCCACAGCAAAAGAACACTCAGATGGGACATTTATTAAAGCTGGGGACAATGAAATGAGAAAGGACTTAGCATGGAAGCAACAGGAGAGCCCAGGCCGGCCTGCCTTAGCTCACCGGGAAGTCAGCGAAAAGGGGGCCTAGGGAACACGTGCAGGGGGCTGGCCCAGCTCACTGCCCGCTGCTCCCACCCCCACCCCCCTGGCGTGGCCACTCTCGCCTCTTGGGGAACCTTAGCTAAGTTTAGGCTTGTGGCAGAAAGGCACTGCATACCAAGGTGCTCAAGGGCGGGGGCTGGGTCCTTTGTTTTATTTCTGTCTTGCAGGTGGGAATCTTAGGGGAGGTCTCAGGGGAGGGTCTCGATAGAACATTCATCAGCTTTCCAGGTGTGTCCTTTTAGGGTCATGGTCCCCAGTGCTGGGTCGGCACCGGGGCAGGGATCATTAGTCATCGAGGCTGGTCTTGAGGTAGCCGTGGCATCGCTTGTCTGGTTTTGCTGCTTTTCTGGGCCTGGAGCTGAACCACAGCTGAGGCCTAGATGTTATCTTCAGGGAGGAAAAGTCGGGGTCTAAACCACATGACCAGCAATGTACGGAGGCGGGACAGGTTACCCTGGGGGCCTTGTTTTCTTAGTTTTGCCCGTTGCTAGGCACCCGGGGCTTTCCGCCCTAGTGACCTTCTGTACCTGGCCTATCGTCCTTGCTCTGCCACGTGTGTCTTAACTGCCTTCTCTAACGCAGCTGTCAGTTTGCCCAACTCTGCGGCTGGGCAGCAGTGAGCCACAGGCCCTGCCAGCTCTGGTGGGTTCTCTATCCCAGAACATTCTTCATAGAGTCAGTCCTGAGCACCCAAAGAGGAAGGAAGGAAACATGGTTGCTTGCAGGCTAAAGGACTAATGCAGGTGGGGCAAGAGCAGCACAAAGCCACCAGGCTGCTCTACCCTTGAATGGGTTTCTGGAATGGTCAGCCAGGATGAGCTCTGGTGGGCAGCCAGATCAGAGGAGAGTCAGGGTTCCTAGGAGGAGAGAGGCTGAGGTCTAGAGGGGCGGTACCTGCCAGTTTTGAGAAACTGTTTCCACCAAGATGATGAAACCTGCATGCTGGGATGGGGGTGTGCTAGAGAGGAATCCTGTGGCCTGGGCGAGAATCCTCGCAGGACCGACACTCTGAGACGTTGCTATGAAGATTCCTGGTTGAAATCTATACAAGCCTCTCACATCCACGCTGGATTTTCCCAAAGAGGGCGTGATAATATCTCCATGTCACAGATGGAAGAAACTGAGGTCCAGAGAGGGAACCTGGCTTGGCTGAGGTTACAGACAGGCTGGCAACAAGAACCTGGGTCTTTTCCCGTGGCCTCTTCCTACTGCTCATTGCAGCCCGGCCTTAGGGCTCTGTGGACACTTGGTTACGACTTAGGACTGGGAGGCAGAGATGTGGGCTGTTGTCTGGGTCTTGGCCGGTCACTTACGCTCCCTCTAGAAAACGAGGGACCCAGAGTAGTGGATCGTTAAGGGTCCCCCTGGGTTTCTGAAACATTGGATATGAAACATTTATTCCGCTGATTGGAAAGTACAGTCTGGGTTGTCCTGGGAAAATGAGAGTCCCTTATACAGCCAGGGTAAACCAGGGTGTAGCTTAGCTTGAGTGTCCCTGAGCCCTCCAAGGAGGGGCTGCTGGAGGTGGGCCCCCTGAACTATAATCTGAACATCTAGTTCTGGAAGAAGCTTGCTGTCCATGTACTCACAAGACGCGTGCTCACAGGGCGCACACGTACACAGCTCTCAGAGCTGAAAGGGGCTCCAGTCCAGACGGGCCTGGGCTGCAGCCAGCAGCTGAAGTTTCCATCACCAAGGCCAAAAGAAAATGCTTCGAGGCAGGCGTTGCAGGTGACAGGCCTCAGCCCTCACGCCCTGCCTCAGCTGACTCCTTGGGCCTCCTAAGTCCCTGTTTCTCTGCTGGCCTTGGGCCTCCTTCACCCACACTGTCCCCAAGCCCTAGGGAAACTCAGAGCTAGGTCAGACCCTGGAGCAGATGTGGGTCCCCCTCTCCTGTGTTGGGGCGAGGGGGAAGTTTCCATTTCCTGGGGAGAGCAGTACCTTTTTACCAAGGGGCCCCTGGTTGTCAGGGAAACAGCAGTGTGTTTGCAAGCAGATCTCTGTCCTCTTCACTCCCAACCCTATCTGATGTCTGTCTGCTACTGCAGTTTGGGGGGCTTGTAAGCAGGCAGTGGGGACCCATGAGCAAACACAACAGAGCCAGTCCTCAGAAGTTTCCACTAATACAGTGAATGCCACCATTTACTGAGAACAGAGCTTCCTGGTCTCGGTGTTGTGTTTGCGATAACTCGGAGCTCAGACGTGAGTAATATGCCCAAGGTCACAACTAATGAGTGACAAAATGGACTGGAATCCAGGTTTGTCTGTATGACTCCCAAACCTGTGTCCCCCCGTTATGTCACTCTGTCTTGAGGGATGCCACAGTGAGAGCAGGATTATGGACTGTGGTCAGGCCCTGCTTTCCCCTCCGGGTTTTGTTTGTTTGTTTTTTGTTGTTTTTTGTTTTTTTTTTTTTGAAGGGGAGTGGAGTCCATGTGCAGAGCTGGAAAGCACTGCCCGAAATGTCTCCTTGATGTGTATCCTCTCTCCTAGCTCAGCTCCTCATAGGCCTTACTCAGTGCGTTGGATAGAGATGTCATTTTTACTTTTAAAAAGCAATATAGCCCTGGTCGGGTGGGCCGGTAGGTTGGAGCAGCGTCCAGTACACTAAAAGGTTGCGGGTTCAATTCCCAGTCGGGGCACATACCTAGGTTGTGGGTTTGAGGTTTGATCCCCCGTTGCAACCTGTATGGGAGGCAACCAATCGATGTTTCTCACATCTGAGTTTCTCTCCCCCTCTCTCTCCCTCCCTTCCACTGTCTCTAAAATAAGTAAGCATGTCCTGGGGGAAGACTGTAAAAGAAAAGATTTAATTTCCATAAAATGGAAAGTACTGGCCTTCTTTCTCTCGTTTTGAAAAGACTGTTTCACTTCCATCTTTGCCTTCCTGCTGGGTGGGCCCTTTAGCCCAGCCCCTCCCCCCTTTCTTCCCCTTTCCAAACCAGTTACATCCTCTTTTTCACCTCTTTTTAGGTAATACACCTTGGTTTCTTTTTTAATTTTATTTTTCAATTACAGTTGACATTCAATATTATTTTGTATTAGTTTCAGGTGTACAGCATAGTGGTGAGACAATGATATATTTTACAAAGAGGCCCCCCCCAATATTTCAAGCACCCACCCAGCACTGTACATAGCTATCACAATATTATTGACTGTTGTCTTGGTTTCTTTTTCCTTTAGTGTAGAACCTGTGTCCTGACATCTCCTTCAGTGAGATCATGTGTCCACTTTTTTTCAGTCACACACCCCCGGCCCCGCCCCCGCCTTGACTGTTTCATCAGAAAAAATTCTCAGGTCTTTACAGCAGCCTCAGGCATGGCTCTCCTGACCCCAAATCCTTTGGGTGTCCCCGCCTCCATTCCCTGCTGCCCTGCCATCGGCCACACTGAGCGCCTTGGCCACACTGCACCCGGGTACCCACATGGTTCATGAGACCCCCTGGCCACTGTCGCTCTCTCCTGACCAAGCTGTGTCTTTCTTGTTTTTATCACGCGCATGCGTAGGCTTCCCCATTGCAGAGTAAGCTCCGGAAAAGCGGGGTTGGAAACTCTTGTATGCGCTGCTGTATCCCCAGTGCCTAGAGCGGTGCCTTATCAGAGTGGATGCTAAGGAAGTGTTACTGACTTATACAGGAACCATAGCCCTTCAATATTCACAACAGGTGACCTGGAGCCCCCCGAGTCTTCTTCTGTGCAGACAGCCAAGCCCTGGGTTCTGGAACTGTTCTTGGTGACTTGGAAAGAGAACAGCCACGTGGCGTAGACTCTGGAATCTGGACTTCATTGAATTCAGTTTCAAGCTGTGTGACCTTGGGCAAATTATTTAACCTCTCTGAGCCCTTCCCCGCCCCCTTCCCTCAGTTTCCTCCTATTTAAGAAAGGGAAGTCTGCCATTGGGAAGGGTTGCTGTGAGGGCTAAGCAAAACCATACCTGGGAAGGCGTCCTGCCAGGCCTGGAAGAACCATGCAGTCAGTGGCCGTGACCTCTCTCCCTCCGGGGTCCAGGTTTCTTTCCCATCCTGGTGTGAGTGTCTAGGCACTGGCTAGCCAGGCGCTGTCCTCTGAAAACCTCATCTGGCCCTGAGCCAGGTTTTGGGGTGTCATTTAGCCCAAAGGGCTGGAGGCAGCTGGGAAAGAGCCAGGGGAACATACTCGCCCTTGGGAGGAAGGAAGGGTGAGCAAACTGGGGGGAAAGAATGGAGGGGAGCAGAGTGCAAAGGAGTCTTATGGAGTCTTTTTCTTTCCCACAGTGTTGTCTGCTGCAGAACCTAAGACCATGGCCAAGCAAGCACAGGTAAGGGGCCCCTCCCCTCCTGAGGGCTGTGCGCTGCCTCCTGTGGGCCTGGGTCCCCAGAGCCACGAGGCGCGCCACACAGACCCCTGGTACCTTCAGCTTGAAAGGAGCAGGAGAGGTTCGTAGGCTTTGTTACAAGTCGCAGCTCTTTCAGACGGGTGACTGACTCATGGCAACACACAACAGCCTAAGCAGACAGGATGCGGATTGGTGCACCTGACTCAGGAACCCAGGCCTTCAGGTCTGGCTGGATCCAGGGACCCAACGGATAGTGTCAGGATTCTGCCTCTGAACTGGAATTCTTCTGTGCGGCTTCATTCTTGGGCCAGTCCCTCCCTGGTTTGTCACACTAGTCACCAGCAGCTCCAGCTTTTACTCTGCTTTCCGGGAGCTGGGAGGAAATGATGTAATTTATTCCCCATGATTCCAGGGAAAGTCAGAGGTTTGGTTCTTATTGGCCAGGCCTGGGTAACTTGGATCCAGTCAGTAGAGTCGATCATGCCTGAACTTCATGGCCCAAGAGTGGTTCTCCCAGGAAGGGAAATGGATACTGGACAGGCAGAAGCACCAGAGGGTCCTCTCTGCTCTGCAGGCGGAAGTGTTCCCTGTCACGTGCATTTGGAATTAAGTTCCCCTGGCTTAGGAGACCCCCGTCTTTCATGCCGTGTGACCACTTTGCTGGCCGGTAGAACTTGAGGTGTATCAGAGCGTTTACTCCTGTGTGTGGCCAGGATTGGGTTCTGTCCTAGGGAAGAGCTGGGTGTCTTTTGGTGCCAGGACTTACCTGAGCACTCCCTCTTTGCGGGCTTTAGAGAAGGAGACATGGTCACTGTAACAATGGGATTGAAAAGAGAGAATACAACTAAGGGACACCTGACTTGACCCCTTTTGTTCCTCACTTCAGTCACAGAGCTTCTGGCCACAGACATATTAATACAGAAACTGTAGGATCTTGGGTGAATTCTTTACGCTCTCTGGGCCTCAGTTTCCATTGCGAGGTGGTTGAGCTCTGTCCCTGTCTTTGTGGCTTGCCATGCAATGAACAGTTTCTGAAGAGCACGGTGTGTCGTGTGAAACAGGACCAGTACACTGTAAAGAGTCCCTGCTATGGCTGTCCTGTCAGCGTCTGAGGAGTATACCTTGCCCAAGTGACCTCTGGCACCAGGAGGAGAGAGTGTTAGTGGTTATGGGCAAAGATCCAAGGCAGAACTTTTGCTGCTCCCCACTTCCCATATGTAGTCATTCTCCGAGTACTTCCTGAGAGGCATCCGAATTGCAAGGTCCTAGGTGACTGAAGTGGACAGATCAGGCCCTGGGAGGTCAAAGGGGCCAGGACCTGGAGCTCAGATCTTTTTACTCCTCGTCCAGTGCTCCCAGACCACTGGACCCGTGGTTCTTCTTGCCATGGGTCAGGCGCCAGCAGACAGCCTGCAAGCAAGAGTCCCAGGGGTCCCTGGTCCAAAGGAGTGAGTTGGAATCCCCCGTGCATGGTGCAGATGCTCTGGTGGGGCAGTAAATGAGCTCTGGAGGCACACGGGCGGAGGGAATGGGGGCAGCTGCCTGGGGGAGCTACTCAGAAAGAGCAGGGCGCTGAGATGTCTAGGTAGAGGGGATGCTGGAGCAGAAGACCAGAAGGGAGAGAGTACAGTGTGGTCAGGGCAGTGACAGGAATTCGGCAGGCTTGGAGTGCAAAGGTTTAGGGACGGGAGGGGGCTGTAGAAGACAGTACTGCAGAAGTGTGACCAAGGTCTTCCACGCTTCATCTCAGCCGAAAGGCCGAGAAGCGATACAAAGGTCTTACAAGTTTGTGTCTACTGCTCCCAACTATTAGCACCTCCGTTCTACTTCTGGCGTGCCCCCTTTCCAACACACGTGCACACAGGCACAAGACAAACCACGCCCTCTTTTCTCTGGCCCAGATGACCCCCAGTTACTTCTACTGTGATAATAATTGTGCTATTGCTATCCTCCCTCTCTTTCCGTTCAGAAGAGGGGAACTTGAGGCCCAAAGACGTGAAGAAATAGTGTGGTGTCCCAGAGGCATGGCTCTGTGGCCTCAGTTGCACAGGGATGTCTGGGTTTGAACAAGTGTCGGCCATAAGAGTATTGTGAGGACAGGGCAAGGGGGGCAGAGACAAGGGCCTGGGTCAGGTCTGGTCAAGGCAACCCTCGGGCGGGGCCCTGGCTGGCGGCCTTCTCTCTGCGTGATGTCACTTCTGCTCCCAAGAGGTCTTGGGGCTCCTCCTCCAGCAGCAGCCTGGATGGAGCCCAAGACCTCAGAGCCCTGAGGTTCAGGCTGCTCACCAGCTGGCATCAGTACCTGCTGAATATTTCAAGGTGGAAAGTCCCTTTGCCTCTGCCTTCCCCTCCCCTCGACCACGGGCACCTGAGGCCAGGAACGTGCCTGCCAGAGGAGAAGTGGGGACAGCTGCACAGGTGGCACTTGGAGATGCAGAATTCACCAGTGTGTTGTGAGAGTGGCCAGTGGTGGGGGCCCACTTGAGTCTGGATGATTTGAAGGACTGTCTGGGTCTCTAAGTGCTAAGGCTCCCTGCACCCCTCTGTTCTGGTGGCTGTGATCCTGTGGCATCCTGGGGTGGCTAATCTGGCTAGTGGTCCCCCAGAAGATTTTACTCTCCTCGTGCAAAGACCCACAGGGGAGACTGGCTCTGCTACTCGCTAAGCCTGTCTCTAAGGGAACGTTTTGATCAAGCCTTGTGTCCGTCATTAGACTTACCTTTGCCCAGGATGGCACTGCCCATCCTTCAGCTGCAGCCCCTGCCCAAACACTGCCTCAGCCACGAAAGTGTGTGTAGGGGAAAAGAAGGTGGAGGTGGGAGAGTAGCAACAGGAGAGAGGGTGGTCAGCTCGCTGCCGTTGCCGAAACCTCTGCCCTTTTCATGCTGGGGACGCGCTTCTCTTCGTTCCCTCCTGGGCGTCTGCACTGAACACAGAAGCATCTGGGCTCGCTTCCCTAAATGTTGCTTGCTCTTGCCTGCAGGCCTTTGCCATGCTCTTTCCTCTGTACCCCTAGCCCCGCCCCACCCCGCTGGGGGCCAGCTCTTACTCCTCCTTTAGGACGCAGCTTAGGTATCATCGCCAGGAAGTGTTTGATCCGCTCAGAACATATTCTTTCATCATCCATTCACGCAACCATTCACCTAGGAAACAACTGTGTAGTGAGTGTCTCGTTGTGCCCAACCCTGTGCTAGGAATATATCAGTGAGCAGGACAGACACTCTCTAGAGGGAGTATCTCTTTTCTGGTTCCAGTATTTGGCATGTGTTACTCTTTCCGTCTCTGCCCAGGGCTGTGATCAGGTTGCAAGGGATTCACTGATGGCGGGAAGAGGACCGTGTCCCTTTCTGGTCACCCGCCCTGTCAGAACTTTAAATAGCAACTCTACGCCCACGCGTGCATACCTCAGAGGAGCCAGCAACGGCAGACGTAAGCCAAAGAGCATCCAAGTGCCTGGCCAGGTCCCCAGTGCGGGCGCTGGGAGACGCAGGAGGTGACTGGAGGCTCATTTCAGCCTGTCCACTTCCTTCTCCAAGACAGTTTATGTGGGCCACCCCCACCACTTCCATGAAACCTTCCCTGGTTCTCACCCCGCCAAGCTGGACGTAACCTCTGCTGTTTCCCCGCATTGATTTGCCTCTTCTGTCTTAGGTGTTTACTACAGGCTTTATGCTAACGTGTGCGCTGGTCTTTCTTCTCCACTGGGTCGGAAGTTCACGAAAGATGAGGCCGGGTCTTCCTTCCTCCTGAATCTTTAGCTTGCAACATCACACCTGGTGCAGGCCAAGTGCCCTGCCCCCGAGCCTGTGTGCTCAGCGTCTGGGGCCCCGGCTTCTCCGGCTCTCATAGCTCTGTGGGCTCGCTCTCCCAGACCCCATGCTTCTCGGGCCCGGTAGCTGACCCACATCTGACTTCCCTCTGAACCAGCCTATTGTGCATTCAGGTTCCACGTCTGAGGTCCTCTGGCTCTGCCTCTCCGCCCCTTCGCCCCGAGGACCCAGCCAGCTTGTCCTCAGATGCCAGTTCACAGCTCAGTTTACTGGTCCCAGAGGGGCGGCGCCTTGTCTTGGCGTCGATACTAAGGGTGGCTCTGGGCGCCCCAGGCCAAGACCCCCACCCCAGAAGCTGGCAGCTGTAGGGTTTCTGGAGCTGGGGAGCAGAGGGGAAAAGGCCAGAGAGCTGGGCTCCAGTGACCCTGGCTCCCCTCTTGGGGCTCGGTTCCTTTGTTTTGGTGATGGAGACTGTCTTAAGTGCTTCTCCAAGTTGCTAAAATAACCACAAAGGAGGCAAAAGGGCTTTTTAAACCAGAAAGTGCCCTAAAAATGAGGGGCTCTCGTTACTCTTGTAGGGAGCATTCATTACCAGTCCCTGTACTCGGCCTGGCTCTTTAGCTCTCCTGGGTCCTAGGAGAGGGGTGCAGGGCTGTGGGCCTGGCTGAGCCCCCCTCCCTCGGGCAGGGAAGTGGCACCGTCCTCGGGGCGGGCTGTGGTAGGAGGTACCTGGAGAGCCATCCCCACCCTCGCCCAGGCTTTCTGTGGTCAGCACTCAGTTTCAGGGGATTGCGGCTCAGCTTGGACTCAGCCTGGGGCCAGCTTTGGGAGTGTGACCTGGGTTTGGGGTGGGGAGCCCTCTTCAGGGCCAGGGTCAGGCAGGGTCAGCAGCTCACCCTCCGCTTTTTCTGCACAGGGTGCCAAGTACCGCGGCTCCATCCATGACTTCCCAGACTTCGACGCCAGCCAGGATGCTGAGGCTCTGTACACTGCCATGAAGGGCTTCGGTGGGTGCCCAGCCGCGGGGAGTGGAGTCACAGGAAAGGGGGCGGGGGGTATCCCCTTTCGGGGTTGGGGGTGAGATGGTAAGATGTGCTCACTCATTTTTTTGTCTCCTCTTTTTAATTTTCCATAATGAAATATTCCAGACCTATAGCAAAAGCTTCACCCACAGACCTGCCACCCAACTTGAGAAATAGCACTTGTTTCCTCATGTAGTTGGAACCTCCTTGCAGGCCCTCTTCCTGATAACACTCTTGGGGTAACCACTACCCTGATTTGGTTCATACTCTTCTCTTTTATTTTCTTTGTTGAAAGAACCCTGTCCTGGGCATTAGGACACCTGATGTTTTCTAAGCCATGCTCCTTGTGAGACTTTGGGTGAGTCCTTGCCACCCACCCGGGCCTCAGTTTCCTTGTTTGTATGATGAGGAGCTGGATGGCGGGCCCTCTGAGCGCACATCCTGCATGTGCTATGATCCCTCTTAGTGGGGGCTGGACAGGTCCCCATAGATCCTCCTCTTCGGTACCACCACCTCGTGAGCAGAAGGCTAAGGCTGAGGACAGCAGGGAGCAGCCTGGGTAGCTCCCTGGAGGCAAGTAGGGGTCGGGTGACGGGTGCCCTCCCCTCTTCCAGGCAGTGACAAGGAGGCCATACTGGAGCTGATTACATCCCGGAGCAACAGGCAGAGGCAGGAGATCTGCCAGAGCTACAAGTCCCTCTATGGCAAGGTAACCATGGCAGCAGGGGGGCAGGGGTTTGGGGCTGGGGGAATGATTCCATGCACACAGGGGTGTGTTCCTTCGGGGTCTTTCCTGAGTATTTTCCTCCAGGTGAGCCTCTGGGCTGGCACTTTTGGCCTCTTGCTCTCTTCTCTTCACTCAGGGACCATTCAGCGACAGGCTGCCTAGAGCACCGGCCACGTTCTGGGCACTGTGCTAGTTGGTGTCAGGGCTGCACGGGCGAACAAGACCTGGGGGGAGGCGTCAGCCCCTTAGACTCACAGATAGTGGGAGAGAGACACAATAAACAAGTAAATAAACAATGGTAGGGAAGAGGCAGGACGCTGTGGGCTGGAACTCTGCACTGCCACTTACTAGCTGCGTGACTTTGGGCAGGTTCCTAGATATCTCTAAGGCTGCTTCTCCTGGTTGATGATAGCACATAGCTCCAAGAGTGACGATTAAATGAGATGACTTAGCCCACAGCCTGTACAGAACACATGCTCATTAAATGTAATTCTTTATTTTTTTTAATATGTTATTTATTTTTAGAGAGAGGGGAATGGAAGGAGAAAGAGAGGGAGAGAAATATCAATGTGTGGTTGCCTCTTGCACACCTCCTACTGGGGACCTGGCCTGCAACCCAGGCATGTACCCTGACCGGGAATGAAACCAGCAACCCCTTGGTTCACAGACCGGCACTCAATCCACTGAGCCACACCAGCCAGGACTAAATGTAATTCTTATTATAACTGCTCTCCTCACCCTTCATCCCCATCAGGACCTCATTGCAGACTTGAAGTATGAACTGACCGGGAAGTTTGAACGGCTGATTGTGGGTCTGATGAGGCCACTTGCCTATTGTGATGCCAAAGAAATTAAAGATGCCCTCTCGGTAAGAAGCATGAGTCTGTGTGTGTGTTGGGGGTGTGGGCGTGGTTAAGGGGCGATTCTGACCTCTGGCAAGTATTCAGTGAGCCCCTCATCCACCCATGGATGGGCCCTGCTTCAAGAGATGGCTTGCCCAGACCCTGTCCCAGAGGGGTACCACAGTCTCCTTCAGGGGGACAGATGTGGGACAGCTGTCACTGTGAGGCAGACCCCATGAAAGGGGGCTCTTGGCCCAGACCCCCACACCAGCAACTTTCAATCCTGAGGATGCAGCACGTAAGGACACGGAGACAAACTGTATCCAATACCTAGAGGGCAACGGTGCACTAAAGGAGGTTAGGAGGGCAGGCCCTGGGCTCAGGGTGGCTTAAGATGAGAGGACCAAGTCGGGCCCCAAAGCCTGGAGAGGATTTGGCTGATCAGAGTGGGAAGGGCATTCCAGGCTGGAGAAAAAATGGCAGGAGAGGTTGTGGAGGTTTTCAGGATGCGACAAGAAGCTCAGTGTGCTTGAGGTTGTAGGTTCCTTCCAAGGAAGCAGGGAGAGACCAAAAACCCTTCGGTGTATTTAGCACTTTTCAATTGATAAAGTGCTATGATCTTTGCCTCAGATGAGCTATTAGACTTGAATTCATTTAATAAACTGATCAACTTAGCAATGTGGGAGATCATTATCTTCTCCATCTCCCTGTGAGGTTGTAGAACAACTAGTAGTATCTCCGTTTTACAGATGAGAAAACGGAGACCCAGAAAGACAAAGTTATGGGCAGAGGCGGGCCGAGAACCCATGTCTTTTGATTCTCGGGGCAGCATTTCCCAATCACTGCTTATGAGCTGCCATAGGAGCACTCTAAATGCTGGAGGTTTCGTAGCTCTGAGCAGTGCGGATCCCAGCCTGTGGCCGGTTGCCTCCCATCCCAGGCCTTGTCTGACTTGTGTGTCCCTTCTCTCCTCCTAGGGCATTGGCACTGATGAGAAGTGCCTCATTGAGATCTTGGCTTCCCGGACCAATGAGCAGATCCACCAGCTGGTGGCAGCATACAAAGATGGTGAGATGGGCAAGAGGGGACGCTCAGGATTTTTAGATACAGAACGGGGTTGATTGCAATGGTGGAGACCTAAGAACCTATGCAGCCACCTTCTTTCCCCCTTCCCTTTCATCTGTTTTTCTGTCCATCCAATAATTATTGGGTTGGTGAAAAAAAAGTCCATTACGTTTTTTCTGTACAGTGGCTCTAGTAGTGCTTGTCTTTAACTTCATTTGGGACAGTTTTGTTACATTGTATTGTGACAGCTGTCATATCAACGTGCATTTAAAAAAATATCAAAATTGGTGAATTTTTGTGCATCCGTTTTAATATTGAAGATGAAAGAAGTTATGTAACATTTTCAGTGTATTATGCTTTATTATTTCAAGAAAGGTAAAAACGCAACCGAGACAAAAAAAGATTTGTGCAGCGTACAGAGAAGGTGCTGCGAATGATTGAACGTGTCCAAAGTGGTTCGCAAAAAAGTTTCTTGGTACTGTTGACATTTTGGCCAAATAATTCTTTGTTGCGGGGCTGTCTCATGCATTGGAAGATGTTTAGCAGCACCCCTGGCCTCTACCCACTAGAAGCCAATAGCGGGAACAAGCCGACACCCTCAAAATATCCAAATCAATAAAGTTATTGGTGAAAGTGAAAAATGTGTCTTTTAATCCTACAGAAAAAACCAAACGGACTTTTTGGCCAAGCCAATACCTGCTCTGTGCTGGGCAGTGTGCTAGGTCCTTGGGGTATGGTGATGGGCAAAACCCATGTAGTCGCCGCCTCCTAGAGCTTATAGACTAATAAGATAATGCAGGATACAGACAAAAAGCAGGTAAATAGGATGATGATATGTGGTCGTGTCCTGAGGGAAACAAACGAGATAAGAATTAGACTAACTGGGGAGGACCAGTTTCAGACAGGTGGTCAGGGAAAGCCTGTCTTAGAAGGAAATGAGGAGGAACCAGTACTATAAAGAGTGGGGAGGAGATCCTGGCAGGTAGAGGGACCAGCAAGTCCAAAGGCCCTGGGGCAGAAATGAGCCTGGTGTAGCCAGTGTGAGGCTGCAGCCACAGAGGCCTGGGCGCTGGACCTTGTAGGCCAAGAAAAAGATCGTGTTTTATTCTAAGTCCAGTGGGAAGCAGGGGAGCCCACAATCAGACGTGGACTTTAAGGTGGTCGCCCTTGTTGCTGTGGACTGGGGCGGGAGTAAGAGCAGATGCGGAGAGAAGAGTCAGAAGGCCATAGCTGCTGTCCGGCGAGCTATGATAGTGTCCAGAGGAGGGTGGCACAGGTTGGGGTGGAGAGAAATGGATAGATTCCATCATATCCCATCATGGACCGTACAAGGAACTTTGAAAATACACCCTGAGTCTTGTCATGGCGGTCCTAGAGACTCGGTTATGGGATTTGTAACCAATATCTGGTCCTTTGGGGGCAGCAGGGACCTTCCTCCTAGATCCCTGGGGTCTCCTGGGCACAGGGCTAGAGCTTGTGTTCCAACCTTGCAGCCTATGAACGAGACCTGGAAGCTGACATCATCGGCGACACATCTGGCCACTTCCAGAAGATGCTCGTGGTCCTGCTACAGGTTGGTCCACTTGGGGCCCTCCCCTGAGCTCTTGACCAGAATGCAGGCAGAGCGCTGTGGGCACCTCCCTGTCCCCACATGCGTAGTAGCCTGTGAGAGGCTTCTTGGTGGTTCCTTGGATGTAAGTCCTCATAGACCGTGGCCACTCCCTTCCCCTATGCCCATTTTATCCTTGAACTTGAGGTGGTTTCCCTCTGGCTCACCTGGTGTAGAATTTGAGCATCCAGGTGTCTGCTCTGGTACCCTGGTTTGCATTGACAAGTGACCGCACTTTCCCCTTGGCACACACCCTTCCCTTTTGTGCCCAGGAATAGCCTCTCCCGTGACCTCTCTCCTCTCCCCCCACGCAGCCCTCTCCTCTCCAGGCCTCCCTCCTGCCACCACTTCCCTGTCCAGGGCTGCGGCATTCCTGGGGCTGCCTTCACTGCCGCTCCTCCCTCTCCCCAAAGCAGCGCACAGAACAGAGACTGCGAAGAGGCTGCGAGCTGGGACCCTCATCTGAATTCAGCCAGCCACGTTGGGATTTTTCCCTTTGTTTTCCTACACAATGGATTTTAAAAAAAGATTTTTTTTTTTTTTAGTTAGTTGCAAATAGGGAGATTTTGTTAGAAAACCAGATTTCCGGATTCTTTTGAATAAGTGCAAGTTCTGGCAACAGCAGGCCTGCTGCTGCATGACCCAGCGTGCTGGAGGGCAGGTCCCACCTACCGTTTCACCTGTGCCTTTCTAGCCTCGTGGCCATTTCTGTATCCACGGGTCCTGTGGGGACCAGCATTGAGATGTCTCCAGCCCAGCTCCAAGGACCAATCCTTTAGGAAGCTTTATATAGGAGTATAAATTAAGCCACCTCTTTGTTTCTATCACTCTCCCTCCTCCCCATTTTATACCAGTTCTCTTTGCTCCATTACCATGACAATCCACAGCCTGTATTAAGCAGCTGGTGAATTAACAGAAACTTCAGGAGTGGGAAGGCATGACCTTTGCCCCCATTTTCAAAGAGCATGTCCTGGAGAAGAGAGTTCCAGCCTATACCTTAAGAGTCCAGGATGTTGCTTTAGCAACATCTGATGCCAACGAGGTGGCGGCATGGCACGGATCGTAAGCCTGCAGCTCCGTCTGTTTAGGCTCAGTCCCAGAGAGAACCAGGGGTTCGAGATTCTGAAATGCACAATTTGGGGGGGTGGGGAGGAAATAAGCGTAGGCTTGACCTCTCCCCACATAACCAGTTGGCCCAGTAGGGCTGTCCCCTGTCCACTGCAAGTGCCCTCCTCTGTCCCATGGGGCAGAAGGCCTCAGGGGAATAACGAATACCAATGGGATTTGATGCCTTCACAGCTTATGGGCTCAGATCTGAGGGCCCAGGTCTCAGATCCCGATTGGTGAATTCTCGGGGTTAAGGTATGGGAGCCCCTACTAGAATGCACACGGACAGACTTTTGTGATATTGTTGGGAGCATTGTGGGCCCTGCTGGGACTTGTGGGGACATGTTCTCAGTTCAAGGCTCTGGCTTCCCCTGGGATGGGGGCACCTGGAAGAACACCCCCAGCCCCGTTTGACCCCAGCTCCAAGGATGAAGGAAAGTCAGTGGAAGGGACTATGATTCCAGACAAAATAGATGTTGCGGTCTTGACTCAGTGGCTGCTGTAAGTCACTGCTTCTGGACACTTACGGGCCACCACAGTTTTCCCAGTGTTCCCTGTCTCCGCCTGGTACCCAGCCAGGCCTTCCCCCAGCTCTGGTATCAGAACCACATGTCCCTGTCTCTCTGCCCAGGGCACCAGAGAGGAGGACGATGTAGTGAGCGAGGACCTGGTGCAGCAGGATGTGAAGGTAAACAAACCCCAGTGGAAGTCCCAATGTACAGCAAGGGAGCCCTGGGAGGGGGGAAGGTTGGGGATCGGAGAAGGGCTGGAGACGAAGTAATTTGCATTCAATACCAGAAATAACTGACTCGCAGCCATCATTCAGATGGTGCTTTGCTAAAGAAAGGATTTATGTTATCTTTCCAAGGTACACAACATACATAAAGTTGGTAAGATATATTTTGGAGCTTTCATCATTTTTTCATTTATTCGGTTAATTTATATTTGTTGGACACCTACTATGTGCCAGGCATTCTGCCAAGCATTAGGGAGTCACTAATGAACAGAATCTGACAGTACTGCAAAAGACAGGCTTATATTAATCACATGAACACCTTCCGCCTGGATATACCGTACCTTCTGGGTATTTTGAGCCTTACTTTGTGCCAGTAACACTGCAGGGGCAGATGTAGAGAATGCTGAGACATGTCCCCATCCTGGAGGAGTCCATGTCAGAGTGGAGGCATATAAAAAAATCATTGTATCATACAGTGGGTCAGAGACAAAGCTATAGGAGCCCAGAAGCGAGAGGGAGGGAGGGAAACAGAGCTCTGTCTGGGGGCATCAGGAAGTGCTTTGAAAACAAATAGAACATCTAATCTGGCACGTGAAGGTTGAGTAGTTTTTCCAGAAAGAAAGGGCAAATGGTATGTGCACAGGTCCTGAGGCCACCAGTTACTGGTATGTTCAGGGATTTAACATTAATTCTGAGTGACCCGGTCAGTGATTCCTATCCCCTGAGGTTTCCTCTTTCAGTTAACTCCCTCTCGTCCCCTTCAGGACCTGTACGAGGCTGGGGAACTGAAATGGGGAACAGATGAAGCCCAGTTCATTTACATTTTGGGAAATCGCAGCAAGCAGCATCTTCGGTTGGGTAAGTGCCAGAAAAGACTACAGCTGCCCCCCTGGGGTGGTGCCAAGGACTCCATTCTCTCTTCTTTTTCTGCCAGTAGGAGCGCAACAGCTGTTTCTTCAGCAACCCAAAACGAGTCCTGATTTTATTAGTGGTTTTTATGGTCCTTCACCAAAGTCATTAGCAGGGTGCTTGGCCCTGTCATCTAAATACCGGTCTTCATGTTGGAGCATGAGATGTACACAGTCCGTCACAGCACCCGCAGCATGATGGCAGGGTGGCTGGTGATATGCGTGACCTCTCTGCCGCCTTCCGAAGTACCAGCCCTACCTTCAAGTTGGCACTCCCGTTCTGGCCACTGTGCCCGCCCCTTCTAATGTCCCTGATTATCCTCAGTGCCAAGGGGACATTTCTGACATCCCCAACTCTGTCTCACCCAGTGTTTGATGAGTACCTGAAGACCACAGGGAAGCCCATCGAAGCCAGCATCAGAGGGGAGCTGTCTGGGGACTTTGAGAAGCTGATGCTGGCTGTGGGTACGTCCTACTCTTGCATTCTGGGGCTCTGAGGGGATCTGGGATCCTGACCCCAGAACAAGGGGCTGAGAATGGAAAAGGGGAATTCTGTGGTATGGAGAAGGAAAAGGGAGAACCAGGTGGGCAGTGAATTCCAAAGATGTGGCCAGAGTGGCTGGCCAAAGCTGGGGAGGCGGGGAGTCAAGCCTCGGGCTCTGAGTTTCTCCTGCTCACTCCACCGATGTGAGTGGTAGGGCGAGGAAAGGGCCCTGGGCCAGGGGTCAGAACAATGGCTGGGAGAGCAGGTTTTGTGGAGCATGTGCTGTATGCCTGGCGCTGTGTGGAGGGTGTAAGGACCCAGACAGCAGGCCCATTTCCTGATCTCTTGATCCTCTGGGGACAGGCCTGGGATGCTCTGGGGCTGCAGGTTATCGGGAACCAGGGCTCTTCCTGGGTTTAAACTCGGTAAGCCCCTAAGGCATAAAAACAGAGAAGGGGTCGGGTCCCCCCATCTTCCTTAAGAGGCAGGCAGAATAACTCGCTCTTCTTCTTCTTCTCAGTGAAGTGTATCCGGAGCACCCCAGAGTATTTTGCGGAAAGGCTCTTCAAGGCTATGAAGGTGTGTGATGGGTTTCATGTGAAGGAGGTTGGGCAAGGGGGTCTCCACGAACCCTGACAGGGCAGTTGGGACTCTTGGGCAAGTCCTTATGGTCCATGGCCAAAGGGAGCCTTCAAGGATTGGCCGCAGGTCAGAGTGAGGGCCCTTTGTCCCATGTGAGCTCCAGAACCTGGGGTGCTGCCTGGTCCCACACCACCCACCAAACACCTGCCCTGATCCGTGCGGCCAGGTGGGTTGGAAGCCACACTTTTAGAAAGTATTAATTAATCAGAACATTTGTAATAGGGAGGACGTGGGTTAGTGGAAAGCACTCTGGCGCTGTCCGCTGAGAGTCTCGATGATCACTGGTGACCCAGCGATTTCACTCTGGGCATGCCGACCCCACTGCTTCCCAGGATTTTATGCACAGGACGTGCAGGAACCGATGACATTTCCATAGCACTCAGGGTAAAGGAACACAGGCATTTGTTGCCAGAGGCCATAGGCCCAAGGTCCCTGCGTGGCCCACGAAGGTGGTGGACGGCAGCCGACCCTGTGCCTCCCAGTGCCGGAGTCAGGGCCGGCAGCTGGGCCCTGGGGAGGTGTTGGTGTGCCTCTGCTCCTGACAGTTGTCTCAGTGTGTCTGTGTCAGGAGGACACTAGAAACAACTCAGTGTCCATCAGGAATAGCAGGAAAAATAAATACACAGTGGTGTAGTGACAAAGATCCAAAATGGACCCTGGCCAGGTAGCTCAGTTGGTTAGAGCGTTGTCCCAATACATCAAAGTTGCAGGTTCAATCTCCGGCCTGGGCACATACAAGAAGCAACAGTGAATGCATGAAGAGGTGGAACAATAAATCTCTCCCCGCCACTCCCGCCCTCCTCAAATCAGTTGGTTTTTTTTTTGTAAAAGATCCAAAGTGTGCAAACCTAGCCCTACCTGGGTAGCTCAGTTGGCTGGAGCCTTGTCCCCATGCCCCAAGGTTGCAGGTTCGTTTCCTGGTCAGGGCACATATGGGAATCAGCCAGTGAATATGTGGATAGGTGGAACAACAAATGGGTGTTCCTGCCCCCACCCCACCCCACCCCCGCTTTCCTCTCTCTCGAATAAAAGATTTAAAAAATTTAAAACGTGCAAGCCAAAAGACCTGTTGCGTAGTTACCGAGCTAGGTAAAATGAGGAAAATCAAGGGTGGGAATGACGCAGGGGAGGGTGGGCGACGAAGATAAAAGGAGGGGCAGACAGGGAGGGAATGGGCCTGTTCTGCCTCTTTCGTTCTTGACTGTAACATTTCATTAGGAAAAGTGTATTTTCAACTAAGCTGGGGGCTGTCAACCCTCTCGCCTCTTCTCAACTCCCTGTCCCCCCAAACCCACTTGTCTTCCAGGGCCTGGGGACTCGGGACAACACCCTGATCCGCATCATGGTCTCCCGTAGTGAGCTGGACATGCTTGACATTCGGGAGATATTCCGGACCAAGTATGAGAAGTCCTTACACAGCATGATTAAGGTACGCGGAGCCCGTGGGGCGCGCAGGGGGCCCGAGGGCATTCTACCAAGTCATGGGGCTTGGGAACCACTGTCCTAGAAAGCTGGAGCCTCTGCCTTGTGGCACATTCAGGGAATTGAAGGCCATTCAACAGAGAAGCAAGTGCCGGGCAGTGCTTGTGAGAGGTGAGGTACGTGAGGCACCTCTCTGGACGAAGGCGGGCGTAGGTCCTGATGGGCACACAGGCTGAACGCAGGACGAGGGCTCCATCCCTAGGGCGATGAGAGTTCAGTCTCCTGGAGGAAAGGGGCTATGCTGAAAGACACAAATTAGAGTTCATTTGGGACCCCTTGGCCTGGGCCAGTTGGTGACTCTGGGGTGTCTAGCTCTAGACTTGATCAAGCAACTGATGGATAGAGTTGGGTTTTTTCCTCCTTTTAGGGGGGTGAGTGGGATAAAGCTTTCTAAGTTCAAGTTGTGTTCACCAAAGTGCATTTCTAAAGATGAATTTTATAGGCATTATGTGCAAAAAGGTTCCATGGGAAAATGTTTGCAAAAAAAAACAGAATAAGCAAAGATAAGCCAGTTTCTTTATCTCAGAACTTCTCACAGCTTTTAATATATTAAGTCCGTTATTAGGCTCCAGAGGGATACAGAATACGCCACGTCTATCAGATGCGCATTTGTTTATGTTTCGCCTTTCCCAGTGTTTTTGTTCCCGGAGCCCTGTTTTCACGTGGGAAGGCTGGGCTGGAGGTGGTCTGGTGGCTGTGGCCGGCTCACGCTGGCTCGGCGAGCAGAGCAGTGAGCGCCTCTTCTTGACTTCACATTCTGTGAAGTTGTGTCAGTAGCTTGGAATTGTCCGTTGGAAGTGCAGGGTCCAGCAGAAGTGATGCCAGCTTGAGTGTGGTTGGTAGGGTAGTAATATGGGTGTAAAAATGTATAGTTTTAATTGGAACATTTCGCCTAAAATGTCATATGATGTGCTTGAGTGTGACATTGTCATGTTACAGAATTATATGCTTATGATTTTGTAACAATAGGCGTTATAATAAAAAAGGGGCATTATTTGTGCCAGACCCTATACTTAGCCCACAAATATTGGCAAAGGCTACAAATCAGGGCCTTTTTTTCTTTTTTTTTCTGCAGAGACCCATTTGTTAAATACTTACCAGCACACCCCTCTTTGGTGGTGTTAGTCACCTCCAGATAGGAGGAAAGTCAGGGCTGCTATGAAGAAATGTTTAGCCTTCCCCTATTTGGGGCTTTCCAGAGCCCTTTCCTCTTAGTCTAAGAGGATGGGCCCCAAGGTTGGGAGAGAGATAACCTTTCTCTCTTCCCTTCTCCCCAGAATGACACCTCTGGCGAATACAAAAAGGCTCTGTTGAAGCTGTGCGGGGGAGATGACGAGTAAGTGGCTCTCGGACCCAGGGGAGTGGCCTCGGGAGGTGGCAGGCCAGGACTGTCCTGGCCATCATCCCGATGGGTGGATTGGGTGAGCCGGGGGATTCCTCCCAGCCAGTGCACCACGCAGGTGAATGTCTGAGTGTCTGCGTGTGTGAACATAAACTTGGTCTCTCGTACTTGGAGATGCCTGCTCTTGTGAACTTGGAAGGTCAGTCTGGGGGTGTGGGCCAGGACCTGCTTCTACTTCATAGCTGCTTCTCGGTTTTGTCATCCATTCAATGGCAAAAGTACAATCGCCTGCTCTCGCTACTCATTACTCAGCATATTTGTACTGCGTACGTCCGTGGGAAGCACCTGGTGACGTCTGCAGCCTAGGAAGGCACACAGACCAGGGCGTAGACACGGGGCAGGCCTGTGATGGGAAGGAACATGAGCCTATGACGACCCTTACAGGTGCATCACCCAGATGGGCGGAGGCTCCTAAAGATAATGAGGCTGAGACCCAAGGAGGAAGGAGAGGAGGGTGGCGGTGAGACAGGGTCTGGGGAGAGTGGTGGGGATGGAGGAAAGGCCCTGGGATAAGAGGGCACAGCCTGGTTCACTTGTCTAACTGAGGTCGCACCTTTGTAGAGTGCCGGGAACGGAGATGGGGCCAAGAGGGGAGCAGGGCCTCTTCCTGGCATATGACCCTCTCCGTTGGAGCACGACTTGGCCAGATTTGTGTGCTAGGAGGGGAGTTCTAGGTACTGAGATTTCCCTTCTAGGGGCTATGAGGATCCAGTTAAGTAAGGGCTACTAGACCTCCTGGTGCCCTTTGATAAGTCCCATAGGGGCTGAGTCAGCAGACGTTTACTGAGCACCCGAGATGCCCAGGTGCTCTGCGGAGGAGCTGTACCGGTGGTGTGGCTGTGAGCTGGTCACGGACTTGTTTGAGAGACTTGAGCAGGAATCACTCAAATTCCAAGGGAGAAGGGGAAGTTGAAGGATTGGAGAAATGTCCTGCTTGGGACCCAGGGCCAGGAAGGCCTTAGGGCACAGCCAGCATTGTAGGAGGGTCTCAAGAGAGGGTAGAAGGTCCATAGAAATGGAGTGAGGGGTCTGGTGAATGGATGAAGCACAGGCTGGAGGGAAGGTAGATGGATTTACTTAAAGTGTGTGTGTGTTTGCATGCATGCCCGTGTATGTGTGCTGTGTGTTGTACATGTAGAGTGTTGCCAACGGTGACATTCCCTCCTGTCCTCTCCCCAACCCCCTCCATTCCAGTGCTGCTGGCCAGTTCTTCCCGGAGGCAGCGCAGGTGGCCTATCAGATGTGGGAACTTAGTGCAGTGGCCCGAGTAGAGGTCAGACCCTCCCCACCTCCTGCTTGACCTCTTGACCACAAGCTTCCACTCTTCTGCTCGCACCTGCACCTTCCTGCTGTTCTGGTTAGCACCCAGCTGCCCCCTGGTGGCCAGCCTGAGACATTGGTTCTCACCTCTGAAGCTTCCTTTCCTCCTTGGAGTGACGATGAGTTGAGGGTGGGCACTCTGGTGTGGGCACCTGCTTCCTGCATTTACTTCTAACACCCTGGGAAGTGTTCTAACCCACTCACTACTAACCTGGCTGGTTCCGTGGGGGCGCCTGTCCCATCCTGGGTCCACCACTTGGGCTTCGGAGACCTGAAAGCCGAGAACAGATGGTCACCCAGGGGTGCACTGGAAAACTCAAGGTCATGTCCTGACCATCCTCAGACCCAGACTCCACAAAGGGCGAAAGTGAAAGTTTTCACAGAAGTGCTTGGCGAAACCATTTCAGGGATTGGAAGCACTTGGTCCACCAAAAACATTTGGAACCTTGGGTACTAGGCAGGTCCCCCACGTCTCCCTGAGCTTCCGTCTCCATCTTTAAAATGAGAGCGTTAAACCTGGCGGTCTCGGTGCCCTTGAAGGGCTCTTGAGTTCTGATGTCCTAGGACAGCGTTTCCCAAATCGTAAGGCAAGAACTGTCGTGACATATGATCTTAACTTATATGAGAAATGAATTTAGTTTGGGGGAGGGGGACCTCCATGGCATTAAATGACATTGAACCTCACGAGGTAAGAAAGCTGCTCCTTTCGAGTCTCTTCGATCTTTCTGATAATGTCAGAGAGTGTCGGTTTAGTGCCATATGTCTGGCACACTTGCTGATTTCTCTTCTTCACAGAGTCAGAGCTGAGACAGCCAGTTTCAAATGCAGAGTTTTTCCTTTTGGCAAGACCAGTATCCTGTTTAAATGTGTTGATATTAATTTGACAATGTGGGGGGTTTTTTGTTTGTTTTTTTTTTGCTTTTTTTTTTTTGTATTACATTTACTTTCACGGGTTATACTTGTCTGTTTGTGGAACATGACACCAATTTCCTGTTTATGATAATGATATAAAATCATTTCACTCATTAATTAATTTAACAAGTATTTTTTGAGTGCTTATTCTGTCAGGAACTGTTGAAGGATATGTCAAAGAACAAAATGGACAAAAGGATTTGCCCTTGAGGAGTATTTAAATGTATTTCAAAGTTGTCCTGGCCAGTGTGGCTCGTCCAGGTGGAGCGTTGTCTCATAACCGAAAGGTTGTCAGTTTGATTCCTGGTCAGGGCACATGCCAGGATTGTACCTTGAGGAGGGAGCTGATCTATATCTCTCCTGCATCAATACTTCTCTCCCTTTCTCTCGAATGAGAATAAAATAAACCTTTAAAAAAATGTATTGCAAAGTGAATGCATTTAAGTAAAACAGAAAAGAGGTTGAATTCAGTAAAAATGTTCAGAAATAGCATAGGGTGTATACAAATTTGGAAAACATAGTGAAGGTCATTCAGGAGTGACTAAAACTTGGGAAACTCTGTCCTGGTATTTCAAAACATTACTGCTGCCTTTCCAGGGAGAGTGGCTCTTCAAGAGGCAGGAGGGCCTTGGGGACAGGACAAGATTCTGAGGGTCTAGGGAGGCCCCAGTGGAGCTAGGACAGAGCTGACTCTGGGGCAGGAGCCTGGCCACTTTCCCTTGCCCCGCACTCGCACTAGGTCTGCCTCTCTCTCCCTCTCTCAGCTCTAGGGCAAGGGTCTGTCTGCTCTGCCTTCACCTCCGCCTCTTTCCCCCCAAGCTGCTTGGTTTGGAGCTCGTGGGGACAGCCTCCCCTCCCTCGCATGCTCCTCTCTTGGCCTGGCCCCCCGGGGGGCCTCCAGACACCTGCTGAGTCTATTTCTGCTTCTTGCAGCTGAACGGAACTGTGCGTCCAGCCAACGACTTCAACCCCGATGCAGATGCCAAAGCGCTAAGGAAAGCCATGAAGGGACTTGGTAGGGGAGACGTGAAAGGGGCAGGGGTGGCCTCTGGGGTTTCGCAGTGGGGCGGACAGGGACAAGAGCAGAGGACTCAAACTAGGGTCCCTGAGTCACCACCCTCCTGAGGAGGCTCCTGGCTCCCTGAGTGCAGGGGGAAGGGGAGGAAGGGGGTTTGTGAGGGTCTTGGCACAATCCCTTCCCAGAGACCAAGGTGTCCCCAGCCCCTCGGGAACCGTAGCCTAGTGCAGATGAAAGTATTGGGTCGCAAACCTAGGTTCTGGCCCTGGCTTTGCCACCGACTCACTATGTGACGTTGGGCAAATCCTTCAGTCCTCAAACCTCAGTTTTCTCATGTGTGAAATAAGGGAAGTGGACCTTGTAGTCCAAGAGTCCCAGTTCTCAGATGGGAGCGCCCCCTGGTGGCCACCACCTCCCAGGCCTCCATTTGTCCAGCGGGAGAACTGCACTGTGGGCGGATGGAAAGGCCATTGGGGATAGAGCATCTCGGGTTGGGCTTCCATTGCCATTTCCCCATCCCCTGTCCCTGCTGTCCAAGGGCACCTCCCTGGGACCTTGGGTTAAGCCCTCTACTCTCTGGACCTCATTTTCATTTGTCTCTTGGGAATGATAGCATCTGCTAAGCATATCTAGGACTTGAGGATGACAGGTGTTAAAAATGCTTTTGAAAGATAAGAGGCTTGTGTCAGCTGGCATTACTTCAGGAGGCGGGACGTGGTATCCTGATCCCTTTCAGAGTCAGCCTGCTGTGGTGAGAGGGACTTGGAGTACAGCTTTTAGGGACCTGAAGAGAAGGGTCGTAGCATCCCCAAGGGGACCTCAGTCATGTTACAGGTGTGGAAATTGAGTCCCAGTAAGGGGACTGGATGTCATCCTCAGCCATCTCCAGAGCTAGGACGAGAACTCGGAGGCCCTGACTCTCAACCCAGTGCTCACTGCTCCAGTGACACAACAGAAGGCAATGCTGGGTGGAGTCTGGGGGACGTTAGTGGCTGGGGCCAGAGGCGGGGCCCCCTGAGGAGCCTGGGAGCACATGGCTGCCTAGCCAGGCTTCTACTCGGACAAAGATCGACAGGGCCCATCAGTGGGGGGTCTGGGGGAAGCTGGGCCACAGGCCTGCCTCTGAGCCATGTGGTTTTGGTGACTTAGGAACTGATGAGGACACCATCATCGACATCATCACACACCGCAGCAACGCCCAGCGGCAACAGATTCGGCAGACCTTCAAGTCTCACTTCGGCCGGGTACGGCACTCAGCCCGCCTCTGGGCCCTGCACCCACACTCCCTGAGAGAGCTCCGCTTGTCACAGCCAGCTGTGCACAGTGGGGCACCTGGGTCTTCATGGCAGTGGGACCCCACGTGGTCACGTGTTCTGAGAGCATCTCCGTCACTGGGTGTGGGCTGCACGCAGGGGCATTCTCCCCATTCCCCCAGGTTCTTGTGATCAGCAGCACGCGTGTGAATGGCTCGGGGTTGCTGGAGGCTCGGCTTGGGGCAAGATCAAGGATATGAGTTTTCATGCAGTACTTTGGGTGTCCCCCAGCTCCCTCTGCACAGAGAGGCTTCAAGGTGCCAAGGCTAAGCGTCCATCATCATTGTGCCTTAGTGGCACCTAGTTTCAGCTGACAAGTTTCCCCCAAGATTGAAATGGTGCTGCTCTGTCCTTCTCCATCTGCTGCCCACCAGGAGAGCAGGCCTTCCTCTTTCCCACCCTCTTTGGCTTCCTCCAGACAGTAAACCCAAAATCAGCAAAGACAGACACAGGCTCCCGCAATTCCTTGCATTCACACGGAGCCTGTATTTTCTCAGTCCATATATCCTCCCTGACCTGGGTCATGTGTGGGCAAGTGCTGATGTTGGTGTGACTTTGGCCCTGCCCTTTGCAGGACTTGATGGCTGACCTCAAGTCTGAGCTCTCTGGAGACCTGGCGAGGCTGATTCTGGGGCTGATGTTGCCACCGGACCATTACGATGCCAAGCAGTTAAAGAAGGCCATGGAGGTACAGTGTGGGCACCAAATGGATGGGGTCCAGCCTGCAGGGGCTCCTCAATGCCTAGATGGGTTGGCTCTAACTCCTTGGCAGAGCCCCTCCTACACCCAATTCAAACAGGCTTAAACACAGAAGGGAATGTTGGCTCCTATAACTGAAAAGTACAGGGCTCAGTCTGGTGTTAGACATGGCTAAATCCAGGGATGAAAACAATGTTATTGTCTCTCCCCCACCTTGGCTCACTTCTCTTCTGTGGGTCCTCACTGTCAGCCAACCTTTCTCCCTGTGGTGGCACAGTGGCTTGTTGACACCCTCGCAGCTTGCACCTCCCGTGGAAAGAGTTCCTTCCTCCCAGGACTTCTGCCACAGTCTTGGCTTTCACTGAGGCTGATTCAAGGCAGGGCATGTCCCCAGTAACCAGAGGGGTAAGAGGGTTCTCTTAGAGCAGCCAGAGGAAGCAGGATGGATCTGGAAGGAACGGCAGCAGCAGTTGGAGTGTGTATTCCAGTCTGGCCCTGCCACATATGTACCGTGTGCCGTTGGGCCGCTTACACTCCCAGTTCGGCATGCTCTCAGGTGTAAAACAGGAGCAGTCGCCTCTAAACGTGGGGGAGGGCTCAGCAAGGTCACAGGTATTCACAGCACTTAACTCTGAAGACCTGGACCTGCAATTAGCAAGAAAGGGTGTTATGTTCTGGCCCAGCTGTTCCTGGGGCTACTTTGTTTCCCAAGGCTCCAGTGGCACCAGGGGCTACTCTCCTTTCGAAAGAGTGGACAGTACCCTAGCTTGGGCTGCATGTTTTTAGCTCGGTGACTTGTCTCACCAACCCACAAGGCAAGGCTTTCATTTGTCCCCATTTTACAGATGAGAAAACTGAAGCTCAGAGGTTAAGTTGCTTGGTCAAAGTCAAAGCGCTATGAAGTAGCAGAGCTGGGATTTGAATCACGCCTGTCTGACTCTAGAGCTTGACTTGACAGCTGCATGAAATTGCCACCGGAAAGGGACCAGGATGGAGACAGGTCTACCCCAGCAGGGTCTGGAGTGTGTGGGCTCTTGACCTCTTGCAGGAAGGATGTCACTCCATGAGTCCATGTGATTTTGAGAGTACGTTTGTTAAATAAAGCTGGAGACAGCGAAACAAAGAGCAGAAGGCAGAAGAGGCAAGATCAGAGCAATGGGAGTGCGCGTAGACTGGGCCGCATGGACTCAGGAAAGGAAGTTACAGAGGCAGAAGGAGAGTCCTTAGAGACAGGTTAAAGGGGTCAGCCCAGGATGAGCTGCCACAGCCTCCTGCTCTCCTGGTTGCAAGTCTCATCGGGACCCTTAGAGTTTAGGAGAAACAAGCAGAAGTGCACACTTGAGGAAGGGGGTTCACAGCCTTGCTCAGGAGACAGTGCGCACTGGGTCCTTTGTCTTGAGGGTTCTTGCCTGTTTCTGAAGGCGGGAGTTTCAGGGAAGGACCCCAGCAGACAGAGTATTCACTAGCGTTGCGGGTGTGTCCTGTCACATGCTGACGCATCAAGATGAGCGAATAAGGGAGTGTGGGATGACTCTCTAGTCAGCTTCACTGCCTTAACTTTTATCTTGAATTTGTCCGGCTCTAATTGGTTGTTGTTGTTGTTTTTGTTATTTATTCCCCTGACTTCATCTGGGGCTTGGCTAGCACTAATGACCCTGTTATCTGTCTCCCTGACCAGGGTGATTTAAGCTACTCGCTCCCTGGCTGGGGGGGAGAGGTGCCAGCCACCCCCTCCTCAGTGCCCTTGGCCAGGGAAGGTAAGACCTGGCGATTTATTAGCAGGCTGTTAATTGCTCAGCCTTGCTTAACTATTTGGTCTCAGTTTCCCTCATTCTGCTTGCCAGGGAATTTTCCTAACTTTTTAGTACCCTGCCTCAAAATCACTAGGGCTTTGGCCTCTGCAGGATTCAGAGGAGAATAGATGTTGCCTGGGCAAAGCCAGTTAAGATTATTGTCCTTTTAAAATTCCTAGACTAAAAAAGCAAATGACTTAAAGACACAGAAGTAGGAAAAGGATGGGGCTAGACCCTGGGCGTCAGGGCACTCCGAGGATCAGGCTGTCCTCACCACATGCCAGCTTTTAATGAAGAGGCTTTTAAAGATCTCAGGCAGCCTCCATCTGCTTCCGGGCAGAGAGCCCAGGGACCAGTTGGCCGCTGGGCGGTAACCTCCCGGGGCAGAGCACATGACTTCCCTGTCACAGTCGTAGCCCCAGCAGCTTGCACGATGAGTTTAACAGATATTTGAACCTACCGATCAATTTATCGATCAGTCTTGTCCGCTCCCCTCAAAGTGGGGACCTTTGAGTAGCGGGCTCCCCAAGCTGCCTCAGTCCAGAAGAGCTAGTGGATCAGTCCAGGGATCGGTCATCACAGCCAAATACAAACAAATTGAGCATAGTTTTTTCTTCAAGCACCAAACCTTTTCTTCTGACAAAATCATATGTGTTCACTGCGAAAACTTGAGAAAATAGACACAGAGCCCAAGAGAAGAAAATAGAAATCCTGTGTGACCCCTCACCCAGAGACCGTAGTCATTGGTACGGTGATGCGTGTCCTCTGTTTTTTCTAATGTACTTATGTATAAATATTTATATTCTGATATATATATACACATAAACCATGTATTCTTTTCTTTTTAATTTTTGGTCCAAAGCCGTTTTTGTGGGAGGTTCCAGAAATCTTGACAAGCTGGCATGTTCGGCCCCGATTGCGCCACGGTCTGTGGTCTGGAGGCCACGTCTGGGCAGGACGGGAAAATCCAGGAGGGCTTGCTGGCCTGAGCGTTCCCCTCCTGGGTTTTCCGGGAGCACGCGGGTTTCCGGACGCGGACCAGAGCTGAGGTTCAGATGCCCTTTGCCTTGACATTCCAGGGAGCTGGCACCGATGAAAAGGCTCTCATCGAAATCCTAGCTACTCGGACCAACGCTGAAATCCGGGCCATCAATGAGGCCTATAAGGAAGGTGAGTCTGCAGGAAGGAGGCCTGGGGCCCAGCACCGCTGGGACGCGGGTGGGCGAACAGCTAGGTCCCGCAGCTTCCAGCCTCACCCACAGCTCTGCCCACAGGTCTCCGGCCACAAGGCTTTGATGAGAGCCTGGGTGATCCCAGCCCCACGTCTGGGGAAAGGGTGCCCCAGACAGAGTCCCATCCAGACAGAGGCCTGGAGGTAGAAGAGAGTTTGTCTGGGAGTGAGGGAAGAGCGAGCAACCAGGCTGCTGGATGAGAGTGCAGCGCCAGGGCTGGGCGGGCTGGGCGGGCTGGGCGGCCGGGGCGGCCGGGGCGGCCGCGCGGGGCTGTGTTCAGAAGGCACATGCTCGATTGCACGCCACACCGTCTTGAAATTCTTACTGATTTTTTCACCTGTGACCCCATATTATTCTGAAGAACCTTGAAGACTGCTCACGAGTATTTAAACTTTTTTCTCTTGTAAGCAACTTTAAAATGGTAGAATTTGTGAGCCGGGGAGTGACATGCTCAGAGCTCTGCTTGTGGTTCCAGCAACTGTGATGCAGGAGGGAAGGTGGAAGAAGCACTGAGGGCAGGGAGGCTCTTACATGGGAGAGGCGAGACCTCAGCCAGGACAGGAGCAGAGGGAAGTGAGGGACCAATGGGCATATCAGTGTCAAGATCCACAGATGGTTGGATGCCCCCAAGAACCAGCTACAAACTCCTTCATCTCCACGACCCACCCTCCAACACTGCTCTGGGCCAAGTCCGAGCCTCCAGGCTCCCCCCACCGCCACCAATTCTCTTGGCCAGAAGCTGCCCACACCCCCTTTCTTTGTCTCAGACTATCACAAGTCTCTGGAGGACGCCCTGAGCTCAGACACATCAGGCCACTTCAAAAGGATCCTCATCTCTCTGGCTACGGTGGGTGAATTCATAGTCCCAGGCCTGCTAGGGCCCCTGGGACCCTGGGAGGAGTACATGCTGGGTTGCTGCCTGGGGGTGGGGGGCGGGGGCAGGAGCCCAGTCCTAATGAAGAGTGTGTCTTCCCCAATTGCCAACCCAGACCAACCACTGAGGCAGTTACTGCCTCATGCAGTGCCTTCTCCATTGTTCACTTTTCACTGCTGGTTTGGTGCCACCTTTTCTGGGCAGCCCTTCCCAGATGGCCCTCAGCCTGGCCTTTTGGGCATCCAACTGGCAGGACAAAGCCACATGGGTGACCTTCCCTTGTGTTGTTACCCAGAGCTACCATCACCATCTCTTGAATTCTCACAACCCAGGTGCCAGGCCCTGATGCAAGCTCACCGTGCCTGAGCCAGGCCTTGGGCCAAGTGCCTTCCAAGTGTTCCCATTTAATGCTCATGAAGCCTGCCCCATGACGGCAGGATCATTGTCCCCCTGCTACAGCTGAGGAAAAGGGCTCAGGGAGGCAGAGTGGCTCAGCAAGGTCCTGTGGCTTCTGAGGGACAAAGCGGGTAGCTGTTTGTGGACTGACTTTTCTCACGGGTCCTGCTGCAGGGGAACCGCGAGGAGGGAGGAGAAAATCGGGACCAGGCCCGGGAAGATGCCCAGGTGAGACCCGCCCCCGCGGCTCCAGCTGACACCCGTCCATGGCAGGCCCTGGCCCTCGAGGAGGGGGAGGCTCCTGGCAGGGGCGTGGCTGGCGTGATGAGCAGACACTTAGGCTCTGGGCCCCTTGTACCTCTCCGCCCTGAGAAGTGAGACTTCGAAGGTTCTCAGAGCTTTCAGTGATGCTTGGGAATGTGGTGCTGGTCTTACTAGTGTTTCCTGTGTGAAGAGTTAGGCTTAGAGCCCCAGAACTTCGGAGCTGGAAAGGACTACGGATCATCCAGGTCAAACTACCAGTTACCGTGGGAAAGCAGAGGCCCACAGAGGATGAATGACTCCTGAAAGCCACACGGCAAATCAGTAGCCCAGGTGGAATTAACCCGAGGGAACAGGCGTGAGAGTTTGCTGGGAAGAGAGCCTGAGCGCTACGTCTCCCAGTTTATCTATGAAACGGCACCAAGTAAAGGTTACATCCTGCGAGGACCTAGAGTCCAAAAGTAGCATGAGATCGAGCTCAATATATAATTGTTATTTAATGAATACGGGGGCGGGGGTTCCCTAGGGTCTCTTGGCTTCTCTGCTTCTGCCTTGCTCCTAATGCAGGGGAGCTCGAGGTCTGGACGTGGCTTCTTATGGAGGCTGGACAGTCCCAAATCCTTTGACCCTAAGTGTCCCAATGGCTGCACAGTCCCGGCTGAGGCCGTCTGCACTGTCCCCCCTCACCTGTGCCTTGCCTCCAGCACCTTGTGCCCTGGCCCAGGTCTGGGTCTCTGTCTCTTCTGCCTGACCCACCCCCAGTTCCCCAAACGCTCCGGGTCCAGGAGTTGGGCATTGATACCACAGCCTGCAGACCCAGCCCTCTTTTACAGTTGGTGGGTTGAAAGGGGTCTGATGGATTAGGAGCCAGGGCACCAGCTGTGTTCCCAGTTCCACCAACAGAGGTGTGGAATGCTATAGCAGCATCCAAGCTGGAAGGATCCTTAGCTGTAACCCGACGATTATAGAGCTGTTGAATGCTTGCTAAGTACTGAGCGTGATACTAAGACTGTTTTATACTTTTTTTATGCTGCCCCCCTTGTTTTTAACTGGAGGTTAATGAAGCTTCTTACATATCCAAGGGTACAATTTCTAAGTGCCCATAGTGTGATTTGAACCCAGGCCTGCCTGACTCCAACGCCCACACTTAATACCATCTAATATCCTCCAAGACCCAGGGTAGTTATTTCCCTGCAGCGTCCAAATCAGTTGTCCAGTTGCCCAGCACCTGGTTTGGAATTCAGATATCAGAAGCTGCAGGGTTCCATTCATGGATATTCCCGCTGCATTATGGGTATGTTTGGGGGGTGGAGGCTAGCCTGGGGACTCAGCCCCCTAGAGTGGCTTTTTGAGGCTGCATTTCATTCACTCATTCAACAGAGTGGCCCTATTGTGCTGTTGAGGGTCTTTGAACCTGGATTACTCCTTAAAGCTCATCCTAAAATCCATCTTTCACCCCAATGCTTTCACGTGGTGCTTGGTCTACCTATGAGGCTATGCTTCCCGTTGCTACCAGCAGGGGGCGGTGGTGAACCTTGCTGGCAGCCTTTACAGAAGAGAAGGTGAGAGAGAACCTGGGTGGAAACCACCAGAGGAGCCAGAGCCCTGCCCAGCTCAGCTGCCTTTCCAGAATCACAGGTGCTAGACCCTGATCTGAGTGTGGGTTCATTTTCTTATAACTGGAAAAATGATATGTATTCTTTTGTAGAGACTTCAGAAAATAGGGACAAGCAAAAAAAAAAAAAAAAAAATCCAGAACTTCCTGGTAATAACCATTGTTAATATTTTGGAATATATCATTCTAGTTGATATATACATACACACACACACACACACACGGCATTCCTGATTTATAACAGTTAAAAATTAATATTCTGTTAAAACTGTTACATATTATTTTTAAAAATCAGCGTAGTTTAATGGCTAGAAACTACTCCATTTAAGAATGTACTAAACTTGCCCTGGCTGGTGTGGCTCAGTGGATTGAGCGCTGGCCTGCGAACCAAAGGGTCTCCAGTTTGATTCCCAGTCAGGGCACATGCTTGGGTGGCAGGCCAGGTCACCAGTAGAGGACGCACGAGAGGCAACCACACATTGATGTTTCTTTCCCTCTCTCCTTCCCTTCCCCTTTCTCTAGAAATAAATAAATAAATCTTTTTGCATAAAGCACTAAACTTTATTTAACCAGCCCTCTTCCTAGTAACCAAGTCTTTGATCACATGCATGATTTTTTCCTTAGAATCGATTTCTAGAGGTGAAATGGGAATGCTGACGGAAAAATGTATCCAAAAATTGAAGGCAGTTGATATTGCAGAGCCAAGTTCCTCCTGAAAATTCTAGATAATGCACGTTAGTACTCAGCAGTGTTTGTTTGCTCTTCTTTCCGTACCCCGACCCTGAGCACCTGGCACAGCCACCAGCTCTTGGAAGCCTGAGTCTGTCATATGTTACAGGGTAACATATGTCCAGTGTTCACCTCTTGCCCCACAGTAGTTGCTAATAGCTTCCCTTTCACTCTCAGTGTTCCAGTTTGACAAATAAATAATATGGATAATCTAATTATAGGCCCAGAGTAAAATGAAGAATTGTGGCCAATTTTAGATAATTCGGCCTCCAGATTATTTTTTTTTTTAAAGATTTTATTTATTTATTTTTAGAGTGGAGGGAGGGAGAAAGAGAGGGAGAGAAACATCAGTATGTGATTGCCTCTCATGCACCTCCTACCAGGGGCCTGGCCTGCAACCCAGGGATGTGCCCTGACTGGGAACCAAAGCGGCGACCCGTGGTTCGCAGGCTGGCACTCAGTCCACTGAGCCACACCGGCCAGAGCTATTATTTTTTAATATAACAGCTTTATTGAAATACAATTCATGCACCATACATTGAACCATTTAAAATGTACATTTCAGTGGTTTTTAGTGTCCTCATAGCCTTGCACAACCATCACCACAGTCAACGTAGAACATTTCATCATCCCAAAAAGAAACCCTGTGCATATCACAGTTCCTCCCCATTTCCTTCCCAACCCCCAGCCCCAGGCAACCACTAATCTGTCCATCTCTAGATTTGCCTATTCTGGCCATTCACATAAATGGAAGAGCGTCCTATGTGGTCTTCTGTGACTGGTTTCCTTCATTTAGTATAATACTTTCAACAGTGCATCCATATTATACCATATATATTCCTTCCCTTTTTTCATTGCCAAATAATATTTCATGGTATGAATATATCACTTTTTAAAAATCCATTTATCAGCTAATAAATATTTGTGTTCCCACTTTCGAGCTATTATGAATAATGCTGCTTGCTATAAACATTTGTGTACAAGTTTTTGTGCACATGTACGTTTTCATTTCTTTTGGGCTTATGTTTAGGAGTGGATAAAACTATGTTTAATTTTTGGAGGAAAAGCCCATATTAATTTTTGCATGAAGTAGCTGAGCTAATAAGGAAATGCTTTTGTGTTGACTATCTAGAAAATTATTTTAGTAACCCACTGCATTTTCCATGTTACAAATATTATTGTTTTAAACATGCTTTGAAAAAAACATATGTCTGGGTTTCTCTGACCCAAATAAATGAAAAAGTTTAACACCTTAGTTCTTTTTTGTTCAATTTTTAAAACACCTCCCTCTTTAAAAAAAAAAAAAGCTAGGCATTTTTTAACATACTTATTTTTTAAATTGTGGAGAAATGTATGTTAACACATAAAAATATATATATAAAACATCACATAAATTTTATCATCTTAACCATTTTTAAGTATACAATTCAGTGTCATTAAGCACATTCACATTGTTATGCAACCATCACCATCTTCCATCCACTGAACTCTTTTCCTCTTGTAAAACTGCAGCTCTGTGCCCACTAAAAACTGCCCATTTCTCTCTCCCCAGCCCCTGGCAACCACCATTCTACTTCCTGTCTCTGCGAATTTAACCGCTCTTGGTGCCTCATATAGTCGCCATCACACAGTATTTGTCCTTTTGCAACTGGCTCATTTCACTTAGCATGAGGTCCCCGAGATTCAGCTCGGTTTAATGTAGAAAATTATAAATAAAAACCAGAAGCATCCCACAATCCCAGCAGCCCTGAGAACTCCAATTTGACATTAAAATAAAAAATAAAAATAACATTTGCATATGGAGAAAATGTAAACATAAAATTTCAAGAAAAAATAAAATGCAACAGCTGGCATTCATCTTTTCCTAGCGAGATAAAAGGACTACTGTCACACACAGTTACCCACTGTTACGCTATACTTTACCTTTTGCTTAATCTAAGCAGAGGCTCTCTCCTCATCAGTACTGCAGACCAGTCTCGTTCTTTTTAATGTCTGCATGGATTTCATTTTTAGTATTAAATGGACCATACATAGCCTGTTTAACGAGTCATCTGTTAGCAGTTTCCAGTTTCTACTGCAAAGACTGCTGCAGTGAACACCCTGGCGTTGTATCTTGGAAGACTTTGCCAGTCTCTCTGTAAGGCAGGTTCCTAGCTACACAATTGCTTGGTCAGATGGCATGTGTATTTTAAATTTTTGGTAGATATCTCCAACTTATAAAATGAAAAGGAGTTTTCTGAAGCATAAAGCTATTGAGAAGTTTAGGAAGAGGATGGTTTTAGTCTGTCCAGTAGGTTAAAGTGATGAACAGAGTTTTGGGGGCCTACGCAAAGTCAGAACTCATTCTGCGGTGCACAGGGCCGGCTATATGTTGTCCCCAGGCACTGCAAGTCACAGTATTCGCCTAACAAAATCGTGTCCCAACAAAATTTTGTGCTTGGGATAAGACAGCGATTAAAACGGACCCTTATAGAATGACTGAACAGCTGGCCTTTTCCCACCTGATTGGCCCTGTGCCCCTCGTAAGGCCCCTCTCCTCCAGGCCTCAGCTGTCTGTCACCTGAGGGAGTCGAGTGACAGGTCTCCTGAGGACCCTCCAACTCTGAAAGTGGTGAAGGGAGTAAGGAACTCAGCGCATCTCCCATTGCGACTTCTCAGTGGCCTTGGAGAGGAGCCTTCCAGGTCTGGCGTCACCCGAGGCTGTCTGAGATGGCGACGGGCACAGTGCCCTGCTCTGTGTCCTCCCCTTACTCTTCGGGTGGACAGTTTTATAATTAATTCCCGGGCCTGTCCCCATGTCGAACCCCCAGCCCAAAGGTCAGGGCACGGCGGCTTCTCTTCTCCCTGCTCCTGTTGTGGTCCCGGGTGCCCCGGGGGCCACCCTGAGCCAGACCCCCTCCCCCCGCCGCCCGGAGCCACCCTCTCTGGGCCCACCTCTGACTCTTGCCTCCCCCTCTCTCTCCTCCCTGCTCTCAGGTGGCGGCTGAGATCTTGGTGAGTGTCATGGCGTCCCCATGGGTTTTAAGGCCTGAGTGGAGTCTGATTCTGGCTGTGCCTCTGGGTGGGCCTGAGTGGGGCAGAGTCAGGCAGTGACTCGGGGTTCGCCCCACAGCTTCTCTCTCTCCTCTGACAGCCCCGTTGGGTAAAAATGGGCCAGGCAAGTGTTTCCCAAACATTAGCCACTCACTTCCTGTATGACTTTTTTTTAAACCTGAAATCGGTTATTTTAAAGGGAAATTGAAAATCAGTGTAAATAGAATGGGTAGCCGGCTAGAAGATCATTGTGGAAGCATATCTGTGTGGTGTGTTAAAATGCGTGTGACATTTCTGACGCTTGGGGAAACACTGGCTAAGCCATTTTTCCTTGTCCACGTGCACAGACACGTTTCCCCACTCCCAGTGCCTGTTTGCCCCTCCCCAAGGTCACAGCCCCGTGGTCATGAGGCGCAGCCCTCATGCGTCAGTCCACAGGGTTCCTGGGAACTGCAGTAGGCCGAGGAGGCTGAGGAAGGAAGAAGGGGCCGATGTCAGTGTCCCTGGGTGGCTGGGTCAGGACAACTTCATGCAAGTCGAGTACTGATCAAGGCTTTCCTGTGTCTTCCCTCCCAAATCCTCGCCTCCCCCTGGGCTCTGCAGGAAATAGCAGACACGTCCAGCGGGGGAGACAAAGCTTCCCTGGAGACGCGATTCATGACAGTCCTGTGTACGCGGAGCTATGCACAGCTCCGGAGAGGTGAGGCCTCCGCCCTCCCCTTTCCAATTCAGCAGGAAGACCCTCAAATCTGCTGACAGTCTGTCAGCTCTCTGTGACCGGGGAGCCAGTTGCCCACCCACCCCACTCCTTACCCCGGCAACGGAGTATGGTGGCTGACCCGGACAGGGAGCCCTGGGGCCTAGTCCTGGTGTCCTTCAGCCTTGGACCGGCTCCCTCCACCTCCTTAGGGAAGCAGGCAGGATGCCTGGGATGAGGGAAAGCAGGCGGCTTTCGCCTCCACAGCTAACGGACCTGCTGGATTGGCGGTGGCTGCCCATGATCCTGTGTTAAGAAGGATTCGGAGGTTCTGTGTCATGATCCATTGGGACGCCTGCCAGGAGCAACGCAATGGGGGGTGGTGATGACAGAAGGACCACATACTGCTCTTTGAGCCATGGGCTGCCACATCCACAGGGCACACCTATCTGCAGTGGCCCTGACATTAGGTGATCATGAAGGGTCCTTTCCACTAAGACCTTTAAACATGCGTTTGCCTGGCACTCTACAGTAAAATACGTGAAGTGCTTTGGCATAGTGGCTAAAAGAAGAAACCTAGGAGCTACACTGTCTTGATTCTAGTTTCCCACGTACCAGCACTGAAGCCCTGGGCAAGTTAGTGAATATCTGTGTCTTAATTCCCTTAGCCATAACCTGGGATTTCAGTTCTGCCACACATGATTGCTGTGAAGATGCAAAAAGTATAATTCACGAAAAACACGTAGAACGCCCTGCATGTAGTAACTTCCTTCGTGTTATCATTATGAGTACTTAGAGTAATCTCTATCCCAACCTGACGTAGGAGGAAGGGGAGGCCCAAAAACGAAGAGGGGGTCCTCCGGGGTCATTCAGTGAGTTTGGGCGGAGCGACTGGGACCCATGCTCATCTACCGCCCCGGCCCAGGTTCCTAGAACTGGCCCAAGGCCCTGGGGCAGTGTCTGACTTGCATGGGTTAGCCCCCGAGCCCAGTGCGCTGAGATCTGGGCACAGCCGTACCTGCTGTCCCTTTCCAGTTTCCCAGGCACAGCCTGTGCGAGGGGCTGGGTGGGTGGGACAGGGGTGATCTCCCCCCTCCCTATGAACTGAAGCTCACCCCCCACCTCTGGGGCTTCTCTTGGGGCCAGTCTTCCAGGAATTCATCAAGATGACCAACTATGACATAGAGCATGTCATCAAGAAGGAAATGTCCGGAGACGTCAAGGACGCGTTTGTGGCCATTGGTAACTGGCGGGGACCAAAGGAAGGGGCCAGAGGCCGAGGGCAAGGACCGGGGGCACTGGGAACATGGCCAGATTCCCTGAACAGTGGCTGTGGCAGCTTCTGAAGCTACTAGTACTGGAAGATCAGCACTGCCACTTACTGACCCCAGGGGTCCTGCCACTGTGTGATTGGCGGGGTAGCATGAGAACTGGTTCCAGGCTGCTGGGCAGGAACAGGAAATAGCTCTCCCTAGAGAAGAAACCAGGAGGGCAATAGGAAGGCTGGGTAGGGATGCAGTGTCCTGCAGGACGGGGGTGAACACGCACACGCACACCACATCACTCCATGCACGGCAGGCCCCGGGGTCCTCTGAGGCAGGCTCTGCGTTTCTGGGTCAGTTGCAGAGGATGGACGTTTCTGCCCAGTCTGCTCCTTAACTAGATGGACTGAGTTCTGGGCCCGGATTCAGGGCCAGGTTCCTGCAGGAGGTGACACAGCTAGGGAGGTGCATGTCAAGTACAGCCTTGCCAGATGGGGGTGGGATTTGGGAAGGTGAAGTAGTGGAGGGCAGAAGGGAAACGCTTCCATATGAGGAGGACAAAGGCCCAAAGGAATTTACAGTGTATTCAGAAAAGGGAACGAAGGGAGGTAGGAGCTTTGACTTTCGGGCCAAGGAGCTTGGGGTTTGCTTGGAAGGTGGTAGGGAACTCCACAAGGAGCTTGGAAGGTTGGTGTACGATGCAGTTGTTCCCGTGGGTTCCTGAGCCTGTCACAGGGGAGGGTGCCTGACTGTCTCTGTGTGACTGTGCCCTTGGGGTGCACAACCCCTTTCCCTCCTGCCCTCCTCGTAGAAATAACTCTCACCCGCTCCTTCTGGCTTTCTGGGACTGGCATCTGATTCCTCCTCCTTGAGCTGAGACACCCTCATGTCGGCTCGAGAGCCTTGAAATCCAACAGCTGCTTTTCCAAGGCCCAGGCCTTGGAAAAGGGCTGGGTTGGCACAGCCAGACAGGCGTTATCAGGCGGGGGTAGGGGAGATCAGGCGCTGCCAACCTAATACCAGGACTGCCCCAGGCAAAGTGGGATGAGTTTGTCACCCGCCTTCAGAGCTGCAGCTTCAGCACACCTGGGGCAGGACATGAGAATTTGCATTTCTACCAAGTCCCCGGATGATGCTGATGCAGCTGTCTAGGAGCCAGGCTCTGAGAACTGCCCCTTGAAACATTCCTGGAATCTGAGTCCCCAGGGTAAAGCCAACACATGCATTTTAATATTTTTAAATATTTTGTTTATTTATTTTTAGACAGACAGGAAGGGAGGGAGAAAGAAGGGGGAGAAATATCATCGATTGGTTACCTCTTGCATGTCCCCAGCGGGGGACTGGCCCGAAACCCAGGCACGTGCCCTGAGCCGAAATCAAACCGGTGACCTTTCGGTTTGCAAGCCAGCACTTAATCCACGGAGCCACAGCAGCCAGGGCCTAACACTCAAGTTTTAAACCAGTTCTCTCTGGTGACCCTCTTGCACTTAGAAGTTTGAGGCCCTGCGCTTTGGGTTCATGGGAGCTTCCTCCCTTTGAGTCTTCTACTCACCTTAGTGAGCTGCGAGCACCTCAGCCGGAAGGCGAGTTGCAAACCAGTGAGAGCCAGGCCAAGGGTTGACCCAGAGGCGGCAGCATCGGGAAAGGGCAGTGAGTGTGTCAGGCCCTGAATATGACCTTGGGGTTGGCAATGACCTACAGGCCTAGGTTTGGGGGAGAGGAGGTAGGACAAAACCCCGCCCAGAGTTGACCAAATTCCCTGTATGCCTCTTCTCTTCCTGCCAGTTCAAAGTGTCAAGAACAAGCCTCTCTTCTTTGCTGACAAACTTTACAAGTCCATGAAGGTAAGACTTGCTCGTTTGTTTCTTTCCCATCCAGCACTGCGCCACCCCTCCGGTCAGGGCTTGCGACAGCTGTGCCCCCCATTTGATACTTACCAGCATCCGTCCTCTGTCCGGCTCTAGGATTGTCATTCTCAGCCTGCGGGCGGGGGGGTCACTTTGTCCTCAGAGAACATTTGGCAACATTCTTCCATATTTTGGCTGCCCCAGCTTGGGGAGTGATAGCTGCTTGCACCTGGTGGGTCAAGGGCAGGGATTCCGCTAACAGCCTGTGACGCCCGGGAAAGAGCCCCACAACAAAGAAGGATCCAGCCCCAAAGGCAAGGTTGAGAAACTTGCCCTGGAGACCCAGAGCCGAGCGAGAGGGACACGGTCTCTGCCCTCTCAGAGCTCACATTCTGGAAAGTGACACAGTGCTTCCTATGACTAATGATCACGAAAGGTAACAAGCGCTCAGCTCTGGGACTGGCCCTGGCTGCCCGAAACCCCGCGGAGAGAGACATGAGCGAGTTCCTCCCTCAGGGCCTCCAGAAGAAACCAACCCTGCCAACACCATCGCTTTGCACTTCTGGCCTCTAGAGCCGAGAGAGAATAAATTCTGTGGTCACTGTTTGTGGTCATTTGTTACGGCAGCCCCGGAAAGCCAATACAGGGCACAAGGAGCAGGCACAGTGGCCGCTTGCTGGGCCACGCCCTCAGCCCAACAGGTGGCATCTCAGCTGCTGACAGAACCTGGGCAGCCTGCCTGGTGGGAGCAAGCCGGAGACCCCTCTCAGCCTGCAGTCCCCACACATGATGCCCATTTATTGAGCACTCACCATGTGACCACTCTGCCTCCTTAGCTGGTGACCCGAGCTCCCTGGGGGCAGAGGTGGGCTCCAGCTGCCCACACTCCCTGCTCCTTGTGCCCCGTATTAGCTTTCCAGGGCTGCCGTAACAAAATGACCACAAACTGAGTGACCACAGAATTTATTCTCTCACGGCTCGAGAGGCCAGAAGTGCAAAGTGAAGGTGTTGGCAGGACTGGTTTCTTCTAGAGGCCCTGAGGGAGAAACGTGCGCGTGTCTCTAGCATCTGGTGGCTGCCAGGAATCTTGGTGTTTCTTGGCTTGTGGATGAATCCCTCTAGTCTCTGCCTCCTCTGTGTACACATCCATGTGTCCTCTAAGAAGGACACCAGTCATCGGATCTGGGGCCAAACCAAATCCAGTAGGACCTTCGACTAATTACATATGCGAAGACCTTATTTCCAAATTAGGTCACATTGTAAGGTTCCAGGTGAACACGAATTTAGGGAGCACATGCTCCAAGTCGTACAAGCCATTTTTGCCTATTTGGCCAGTCCTAGGCCCAGGGGTGTTTGGGTCAGGACTGTTTGTTGCAAACAGGCAGAATGTCCCACCCTGGTTTCGGAGGGAAAGGGGAGAGGGGCAGATCGACACCCACTAGTCCTTGCCTGATGGCCCTGTTTCTTCTCCTGCCCTGTGTCTCCCCCACGCCTGTGCCCCGCCCCCACCCAGGGTGCCGGCACAGATGAGAAGACCCTCACCAGGATCATGGTCTCCCGGAGTGAGATCGACCTGCTCAACATCCGCCGGGAGTTCATTGAGAAATACGACAAGTCTCTCCACACAGCCATTGAGGTGAGGGGCGGGGCCGGAGGTCAGTGGGGAAGGGGGTGGGTGTCAGATCCCTGAACTTAAGAATCGAAGTCCTTTTCATTCCCACCATCTTTTTGTCAATGAGCTACCTCTTAGGACAGCCAGGATGTTGCTAAATGAAAGACCTGCCTCGTTGTTTATACCAAAATAAATTCCAGGTGGAGACAAGGTTTATAATTAAAGATTTTCAGATAACACAGGAGCCTTTCTTTTTGCTTTTTAAAAATTTTTATTGAAGTATAATTTACATACCATCAAATTCACCTGTTTAAGGGTGTAATTTTAAAAATGTTAGTAAATGTAACGAGCTGTACAGCCACAGTCCAGCTTAAGCCGTTTCCGTCGCGCCACTGGGACCCTCGTACCTGTTCCCCCGTTTCTACCCCCAGCCCTAGGCCGCCATCAAGCCACCTCCTGCCCCTGTAGATGCGCCTTTTCCGGGTATTTCATGTAAATGGAATCTTGTAACATGTGATCGCTTTGCGTCGACTTTCCCCACTGTGGAGCCCATTGTCTTGTCGTCGACACTGGCCAGCACCTTAAAGTCTGACGCCGCCCTTGGCTGGCAAGGCTGGGGAATCTCCTGGGCAGTTTCACGCAGGCTCGGGGGGGACGTAACTTGGTAGTACGTCTTTACGGGGGAGCTTGGAGATTTCCAAATTTAAAACATATACACCTTGGACTTGGCATTTCTATGTGTAGGGATTTATCCTACAGACACAGCTATGCGTATTCCCAAAGGCATATAGGAATATTTGTGCCAGCATTGTTTATAGTAGCAAGAGTGGAAGCCCTCCATAGAGGACTGGTTAAATAAGTGATGGTATATCCCCACAGCAGAATACGATACGGCCATGAGAAAGCATGGGGAGGCTCTGTGTGTGCTGGTTGGGGATCTTCTCTCAATTAAAAAAAAGTATGGTTCAGACTAGTGTGACTGTCACATGTCCATTTTCATGTAGAAAAAGGATGTTACATACACCCACATCTGTATATGCACAGAGTGTTCCTGGGAAACGGGGTTGGGGGGGAAGGGTGCATGGGGACTATCAGGATTCTTGTCACTTACTCAGCTCTCCCTTGGCCTCTGCCAGGGCGACACCTCCGGAGACTTCATGAAGGCCTTGCTGGCTCTCTGTGGTGGCGAGGACTAGGGCCACCGGCTTTGGCGGGCACCTCAGCCGAGAAATATAGTCATCAGCTCCAGCCGCCGTGACCAAGCCTGATTGCTCCAACTTCAGAGACTGAGGAAGGGGCAGTGGTGGGGGGAGGAGGGCAGGGGTCGGCTCTTGTCACCAACTGGGGCTTAGGAAAGGCTCCCACCCCCAGGAGCCACTGAAGGCCCAGCACAGTCACTCCTCACCTCTGAGCAGCTGAAGACCTGTGGCCAGAGATTCCGTCCACCTCCCCTCCCCATCTGCCTCCTCCACCTTTCTGTCCCTGCCACAGCCCCCGCCCCAGTCCGGGCTTTGTCAAATCCAAACACATACTGAGCCTCTGTCTATGAAATGAGTAATGTCTGTGCTTTGAATGGTGGGGCGCGGTGGCAGGTGCCAACTTAGTTTTCTTGGGATGGGGGTGGGGGCGGGAGAGAGATGGGCGAAGAGTAAGTGTCTTCTGGCCAACTGACAGGTCTGTCACCACCACTTCGCCTCCCACCTCCATCCAGGTGATTGTGCTAGAGTACCGAACTGGGAGTCCAGATTTCAAATTTGCATTGGCCACACACTTTATTGTAGTATCTGCGCAGGGACGATGGGTTGCTGGGAGGCTTAGGGGGTCTGGTCTTATCCTTCCTTCAGTGTGTGATCTTCGACTAGCCTATGCCCTCACCTGGCCTCAGTTTCTTCATTTGTACAATGAGAGTTGGACCCAACAGTTTTGAATATGTTACATATACACACATCTCTGACAAAATGAGTCTGAAAGACGATTTACCTTGTGTCAATCTCGTTCCCTTCCCGAGTCTCTGTTTTCTCATCCACGAAGTGAGACAGTTGGGCAAAAAGATCTTGGCTTTTTCTTCTGACGTTGACATTTAGGATGTGCCTCCAAATCGTGATCTTTACACCTCTCTCTTTAAACAAAAAGACGCACATAAACACATGTCCAGTGAGGACCTGTGTATTTGACTTAGAAGCTGCAGCCTACAGTGTCCTCACGGGAGTCTGCCCAGGAGGGAGTCTGAACTCTGGGTCTGGGGCCCCCTCTCTTGCTGCTTGGATGTCTGTCTGTGTGTGCACTTCATCCATCACAACCAAACCCAAAACTTCCTCTTTTGAACTCTTCAAGGGCACCAGATGTGATCGTGATCTGGGGAGGCCCGTGGAAAGTTTCCACTTCGTGAAGATCACTGATAAGCAGCAGACTCAACTGCAGTTTCTCGGTCCCTTCCCCCAGCTCTGCTTGTACTCTGAGACTTGGGTCTAAAGTTGTCCAGTGACATGGCATGGCGGTGCCCGCTGGCCAGAGGGCTCTGCACCCCGTCCTGGCCATGCTGGCCTGTCCTGGAAATCCATTGTGTGTCTATTGCAGTAGCTGTGCGGGGACCATGGGTTGCTGGGAGACTTACTGGGTCATCCTGTCCCTCCCTCAGTGTGTCACCTCGGACTAGCCAGTGCCCTCGCCAGGGCCTCAGTTTCTTCACTTGTAAAATGAGGGGTCGGACCTAACAGCTTTGAAGAGCCTCTCTCTGACAAAAACGAGCATGAAAGAATTTACCTTGTGTCTTCTCCACTTCCTGCCTTCAACCAGGCTGTGAGCCCAAACCCCATGAGAGTCAGCTGAGCTTTCTTGGGTATTTGCCCAACTTAATTTAACTGTTACCCAAAGATAAAATAACCAAATGGGTTAGAGCTGCTGTTAACTGACTATGGGCATGTGATCTCTGAGCCTCAGTTTCCCTGTCTGTAAAACAGAGCGCCCAGTTCTGCTTATCTTGTAGCTTTCATGGGGTGAAAGATGATACATGGAAGTGCAGAGTGTGGTCCTAACTGTCTTGGACTCACCTGCCAGCACCACCTGCCCTTAGCCAGGCACCACTGTAGGGGCTGTGAAGTGGACCCCAAGGTGTTTTCTGAGCTTTGTTCTGAAGTCAGCTACAGATCACAGAGGCATCCAAAAACAAATACGAAATTTCCTTAAAGTTAGGCACTGAGGGAAAAATCCGCTGGAAGTGGAAAGGAACAAACGATGGGACCTGAGGGAATAGAGGTTGGGAGGCCCCATGAGGCCGAGGGGGACATGCACATGGGGGAGCTGGGGAATCTAGAATTCCTAGAAAGCGGTAACTGGGATAGCACTGAGCACACCCTAGATGGGATACTATTCTACTCTCCCAACGCGCATTTTTCATGTAATTTTCATTCAGTTGGGTGTGTTGTGTTCTGGGATTGGTTAGTAGTAGGGGACCCTCAGGATTTGCAGTGTAAAGCAGACCAGATTAGAAACAGGAATTCACATCCAATTACAGAGGACCTTGTCTGTCCAGCTTCTGTCTTACGGGCCAGCGGGAGCCTTTCTTGGGTGAGGAAAGTGCATCTAGCCATGCATTTTAGGGAAACCATGAAGGGAGGGTGGCCAGTTGGGAGTCTATAGCAGCAATCCTGAGTGAGGTGCCTACAGGACAAGCCACATTTTTTTCCTGGAGCTGTGGCAGAGGGGGGAGTAGCCGCTATTCTGAATCCAAGGTACCTCATTCATTCATTCATTCATTCATTCATTCATGCAGCTTATACTTATCAAATGGTTCCTGTGTGCTCGATGCCAAAGAGGTACAGTTAGACCGTCATGGCCCTAATCCTTAAGAGCTTCCCTTCAAGTGTTCCCCCCAGCTCCCTCCAAAACACCTGTATCAACTGATAACGGTGCCGGAGATTGCGTCTGTGGCCAGAGATAAGTGGGGTCTAAACTAAAGCGAAAAGGAAAGAGAAAGCAGAAGCCCAGACCGCGGCTGTCTCAAAGTGGGAGAAGAGGACGATGGCTGTGAGTGTTCTACCAGTAGAAGGGGCCCTCAAAAATTCTCACCTCCCTCTCAGTTACAGAAAGACAATTGCCACTTCCACAGAGAGGAAGCAACAGCCCCAGGGTCCCAGCAATTTAGCAGACAGAGCTGGAACCCTGCAGTCCTCACCCAGCCGGGTTCAGGGCTTGTATATAAGCACCCTGAATGTTCTCCGACCTTCTCCATTCACCTAGAGCCATCCTCTCTCTAACTTCCTTGCTGTTCCCTTCCTGCCTGAAGCCAGGCATTTTCCTTTCGGGGCAAACCCTTTTCAGAAGCCCTCTTCTGGGAGGTGCTAACCTTGGTCTTTGGGGCCTCAAGGAAATGTCTGAAGGAAGTGTCTGGTTGGAAGGGGGTTGCCCTTTTAACCGGGGCACAGAGCAGCTGTTCTGGAATTGCCACTGTCACATTTCCTGCCATTGGAGAGCAGTGTGGAAACTGCTGGCTGTGTAAAACCCCCAGGCAGTCGCTGAGCCCCAGCTTTGCTGAGAGCTCCAAGTCACGGTGAGTGACGCCCGGGGAGAAGCTTTTCCATAACCATTTCTCCCTTTGCAGTAGCGCAGGGGCGACTGCCTCCTTTAATGAGGGCACCGCCGGTCCATGGGGAACACATTATAGATTGGCGGAGCTGGAAATGGTCCTCGAGGTCATCCAATGCAGCTCCCTCGTCTCATGAGGTAGGAAACTGAGGCCCAGAGAGCAGGACTGTGACCATGGCTTAGATCTGAGGCTAGCACCTGGGGCTCCTGACTGCTGCTCTACTCTGTCGACCTGTCTGTCCCCTTCCTCCTGATGCGGAAGCCAGACCCTTCCGACGATGGGAGGAAGAAGTGTCAAGTTGCCCAACCCAAATGTTAACACCCAGAAGCGGTAAATCGGCACTCTGACAGGCCTCTCCACTCCCCTCAGACCGCAGACTTCCCAGGGCAGACTTCCCCCACTTTACGGTTCAAGTTAGGCAAGGGGGCAATTCTAGTCTAACTAGGCCTGCAGAGGCAGATTGGCCAGCCTCAAATCCCAGTCCGCCGCCTGGATGTAGATAATCACTTGACCTCGCTATGCCTTGATGTCCTCATCTGCAAAATGGGAATGGCAAAGGTTTCTATATCACAGTGTTACGAAGATTAAATAAGACAACGCACGTATATTTCACCACACTGCTCAAGACATAGTAAGGACTCAGTAAACAGCAGCTCTTTGTTATGACTACCTAGGCTAGGGTCCATTCCATGGAGGATAAAGGGAGGGAGGGGGAGTCTCTTTCAACAGCCTCCGAAGACTTCTGAGTCCCTACGCTGTGCTGCGAACACTCAGAGAGCTAAGGGGGAAAAGAATATTAGGAAAAGTCAACCAAGCACATGGTAGCAAGTGGTACCAAGTGCAGAGGCCGCAGGTTAACCACAGAGAAACTGAGACCGGCTCCCTGGAAAGGGGCACATACCAGGCACCTCAAAAGGTGGGCACACAGGCTTTCAACAATGAAAGCTATTGACTGTGGGAGGGTGTTCTAGGCAGAGGCTACAGCTCGAGCGAGGACACAGAGGCGGGAAGTAGAGGCAATGGGGAGGGCCCCCTGGGCCTTGGGCTCCATACCCAGTGTGAGAACACCAGCTGGAGGGTCACAGAGAGTTCAGACTAGAGTGCGGACTTGACCTTCCAGGGTCCGGTCAGCCCCTGAATGTGCTAGGGGACGAGAGTAGTATGATTAGAGATGCCCTTTAGAAAGAGGATGCTTCTGTGGAGAAGGAGGTGGGCCCAGCGCCCCAGAGACCATTGGACAGGCTTGCAGTTATTCCCCAGACGTGGAGGAGTCTGAGCCAGAGTGGAGGACGCAGAGATGGAGAAAAGAACAGAAAGACACGAGGGAGCAAGAAATCAAGGGACATGCGGACCTGCCGTGGGGAATGAATGAGCAAGGGAGGTGGAGGGGAAGGCCAGGAGCCATTACCTGGGAACCCAGAGGCAGGAAGTGCTTTTAAAGGCAGCATGTGAGGCCCCAGAAGCTGGGTGCAGGCCATCCCACTGCCCTCTCAGCTAAGCAAGGGCCAAGGAAGCCCGCAATCAGAGCCTTCCAGGAATGAGCCCCTCCCCTAGGCCCAGGGGTTGTCGCAGTTTCCAGAGCATACACTTTCCTCCGCGGGATGGCCCCAAGCCTTTCTCCCACCTACCACCAGCCGCCTACTGTGCTACCAGCTGCAGTCAGCTGAGATGGCCATGGAGATGGCCTTGCCCTGGATGGAGATAGCTATGGTCAAGGATGGGACGGTCTGATCGTAGAGCCGGGTGGGTGGGGCATGGACATAAAGATGCTAAGCCTGGGCTGGGCCGAGCCAGCGATTTCAAGTCCCACTTCCCCACATAGCTGGTATTCACTCAAAGCCTGTAAATACTAATTATCGGACACAAAGAATTCCAAATCACTGCCAGTCACACCCACAGGGACACACACTGTTGTACATCTAGAATCAGAGACACACACTGGTGGCCACATAGAGAAGAATAAAATGATCAGGTCCACAAATACACTACTGGTAACACACAGAAAGACAGACCTTGTGGTCCATACAGGTATTACTGACCACATAGGAAATCCCTCGCAGAAGTATCCAAACTTGCTTTTCACGCACTCACTCTTCTTGGCAGCCAGCCTCGTGCACAGCACACAGCTCCGGAAATCTGCGACTCCCCTGTTCCTGTATCTGTTCTTCGACAGGAGGGGAAACGACCAGGCTCGGCGGAGGGCGGACACCGGCCAGACCGCTCTGCCCTGGGGAGGCAAGACCAGCTCCCTGGAGAAACAGGCAGTAGTGGGATCAGGCTTAGAAGGGAGCAGTATCCCTGGGGAAGGCTTTTGGGAGTCATGAGGCTCAAGGTGAGTGAAATGTAAAGAGACAGGAGAGAGAGAGATTCTCCTTCAAAAACATCATTCCCATTCTGTTCGTGTTTCTAGGAATGTTCTGGAAGCTGGTGGTGAAAGGGTTAATGGTGCCTGCTACCATACTCCTAGCATTCTGAGCAAGCACTGGGATTTGCCCAAAGGGAGTCAGCGTCACTACCTCCCTGTGAGATGGCTTTTAGCTGTTCCCAGGATAAAACTCCCCAATGAGTGAGATGGAAACCCAAAATGAAACTTTGTCAGACTTCTCGGACTCCAGCCTCATTACTGTCACCCTTGTCGGCCGCAGCAGCAGCACCTGCTCCATCATCATCATCGTTGCCGCTTCCTGAGGCCGGGTCTCCCTTCGGGGTTGGAATGTACTGCGTTTTCTTGGGCAAATGCACCCTCCCCTCACTGGCCTCAGGCTGCCTTCCTACTTACGAGGACGTCACGGGGACAAAATGAGATTACAAAGAAGGAGTCTGGCACAATCCGGGTACCCTGGGAGGTTCAGACACTATTCCTTGCCTTTCCCATGTCCCCATCTCTCCCAGGGTCCTCTCTCCCCTCGCCCCTCTCCCATTCTGGGGTCCAGGTTAATCGGAGTACAATATTTGCATAGACATGAGGCCTCGCCCGGGGAAATTCCCCCTGGTGACCAGGCTTCCTTTCTGAGGTCAGGCCACATCATCAGACACTGCTCCTTCCTCTCTAGTGCACCCCAGCTTCCCGCTGGCTTCGGTCCCTGTCATCTGGCAGGTGTACATCTGGGCTCATGGATCCAGTCCCATCCTTTGACCTTGAGTGCTATTCAAGAGAGTGTGGGTGTAGGCGTGGGCTGGGGACCTGGAGCAAAGACAGACGTGGTAGATACTTGAGGAACAGAGGGAAAGGCAGCAGGCAGGAGGTGGTTGGGAAGCCGGGATTGTGATGCTAGCTCATCAACAACTCCCTGCCTGACCCTGGGCACACGCCTCCCTATCCCATGGCCTCAGATTCCTCTTCTGTCCAGCCAGGGGATTGGTTAAGACAATCTCTAAGCTTTGTTCCAGATCCAATGGCCCAAGAAGCCACTTCCTTTTGCAGCACACTCTTGCAACATTTGTCTTGGAACATCTTCCTTTGCCAAAATCTTGCAACACACTGCCCTGTACTGGTTTCCTTGGAAAGCACGATTTTGCAAAATGCATCCCGAAATCCCATTTTTCAGATGCTGACAGAGTTACGTGTACCTGCTCTCCTCATCGTACTTGGTTTGAGTTTTAATTTTTCTTCCCACATCCACCGCATATAATGCTCTGTGACCCACAGAAAGTGGGAGAGAGTTCTCTTCTCTCCAGATTCTAAAATCTATCATCCTCACGGTCTCTCTGACCCTTGGTACTGAGAAGGCACCGTCCCTCATGCACAAAGGTAGACAGATGGGGCAAGACCACCTGAAACAGTGAGGTCCTGGGACCACCTGCATGTGGAACCAACTGTTAGAATGGCAGCTTCGAAGGCAGGAGTCACAAATTTGAATCACCTGGGGAGCTTTTAAAATAACAATTCCAGGCCACACCCTCGGAGATTCTGCTGTAATAAGCCTGGGGTGGGACCTGGGCATCTGTATTTTTATGAAGCTGGTCCAGTGATGCTAAAATGCACCCACAGGTCTAAGGACCCACCCCGAGACCTAATGGATCGGGTGATCCTTATGGACACCAAAGTTGATAACGCCCTGACCTATGCTATTCTTTTTGAAATTATCCTAATGAGTACATCTTCTAGGCACGTAGCTATACCCGGGGTTATAGATGGGCAAGGAGAATCAACCCCATTGCACGGATGGGGAAAGTGAAGGACAGAGAGGAAACTACTTGCTGAGGTCACATGGTGAGTTCAGGAATGGCAGTCGGCCCGGCACCTAGCGGATGCTTGGAGACTCAAAGCGTTTTTGAAGTCATGGACCGCCTCAGGGTTCATGACAGTGAGTTCTCCTTGGCTGCCTGTCTGCGTGCAGGTAATTCTCACTTTGGAGTTGGAAGACCCCGCTTCAGGAGCTTGGGTTTCCCAAATTCTACTAAGGTCACCCCTGGGAGGTTATTAAAAATGCTGCCTTCAGGGCCCACCCCCTGCCAGACAGTCTGATTTCTTAGGTCTACGGTGGGACCCAGATATTATGCCTAGAGTCCTGGGCTAGGTCCTAGTGGCAAGAGGAGTCCCCATCCTTGGGGAGCTTTCAATAAAACCGGTGAATCAGGAAACGCATGGGGTCCAGCCCATTCGTTCACTGAACAGATAACATTGATTGGTTGACTATTACGAGGCTGGCCCAGTGCTGTTCCCACAGAACGACAGGACCGGAGATGTCAGGGTGGGACAGGTGGGGAGGATAATGAAGCACCCAAGGCGTGGTCCTATGAGAGTGTCCCCATGTTTACCCAAACTTCACCCATCTTTTGAGGTCCAGCGGAGAGATCTCATCTCTCCCAGGTAAGCTCTGGAGACATGACCTAAGTTCGAACTCCAGCTATGCCACTTAGGAGCTGTTGGGTTAAGCCACTGTGAACCTCGGTTTCCTCATCTGTAAAATAGCAGTACCCACCTGGTAGGAACGTGTGCAACATTCCTACTGAGGAGGAATGTGTGCAACAATTCACTTAAGAGCACTTAGTACCACGCCCGGTGCATGTTAATCTTAAATATCAGTTCTCAGTGTTATTATTTTCTGACCATCTTGGCCTGCCCTGATTTATCCTCCTTCTGAGCGTTTGGACTTCTTCAGTGTCAGAATGGAAGGTCCCTTTGTGATGACCCATAGTGTCAGAATGGAAGGTCCCTGGCTCCTTTACATTACAGAAGGGGAAACTGAGGATCAGAGCAGGGGAAAGGACTTGCCCAGGACCACACAGCAGAACCAGGACTCAAATTCAGCTCTTCTGATGCCTAGTCCAAGGGCCTCTTCTTCCTCGGTGTCTATCCTGTGGCCCAAACAGGGAAAGCAGTTTCAGGGAATTCATCGCCGGAAGAAGGAAGAGGGGAAAGAGAAAGCATGAGACCCTAACTGCTGTCAGCATTTCGGCAGGGAAAGACGCCCAGGGCTAATCTTTCTCTAGAACAGGCAAGTCAAGTATTCCTAACTGGAGCTTCCAGCTCAGGTGGGCCCAGCCTCTTCAGCCTCCTTAGCCCTTCAGGGTCCCCCTGCCGTTTAAGACTCCGCAAGCAGGAACCGGTCTGGGCTGGGCTTCACGAACTCTCAGAGGACCTAGATAACTGTGACCTCTGGAGAGAAAACATTGTGTTTGGAGGGAATGTCTCAATCTAAAAAAACATCAGGGCTGAATGACGTGTTCTCCTGATGAGGAATCTAAAACTCCATTTCCTCAAGGAAGACCCATTCCTCAATTTCCCAGAAAGGCTCCGGCTGACCGAGGTCACACACGGCAGATTTCCTAAAGGGAGCCAGGAATGAGATCTCTCTCGCTGAGACTGAGTCTTGCCACCAGCCCACATGCCTGCTCCTGGGCTGTGCGGGAGGCCCTCCAGCCTGGTGTCAGAGGGCAAAGAGGGGGGCGTCTAACAGCAGGCATGTGTTTTACTCCCAGCAGAGGAAAGGGTCTAGGTGCAGGGAAGCGTATCATCCTTAGCACCTGGTCTAACCCAAGGACTGGCGCCTTTAGTCCTATAGAACTTTCTGGGATATGGGAGATACCTGCACATTCTGGCCTGGTAGCCACTTGTCACATGCAGCCATTGAACATTTAAAAAGTGGCATCTGCCATGGAGGGGCTGAGTGTGGTATGGGACAGAGCACTGGACTAAGAGTCAGGAAGTCCCTCCATTTACTCACTTGGACAGTCACTTCCCTCGTCTGGCTGTCACTTCCTCATCTGTAAAGTGAGCCCATTGAGCCGGGCGTTGTCTCCAGCATTCCCCTTGGGATCCCAATCGGAAGGGCACAGAGGCAGCTGAGGGTTGGCTTCAGTGAATTCTCCCCCTCCCCCACCCCCTGCCCCCAGGGCTGAATGTGGCCCCTTGTGACCTGGTCTGCCTGTTTCTATGGCCCTACCTATGTTACTTCCCCCTTGCTTGCTTCAAACTCCAGGGTCCGCTCAGAGTGAATAGTTTTCAGTTCCTTGAATGTCCTCTTGTCTTTGCAGGGTCTATTCCCTTTACTGAGAACACTCTTTCTTATGCTCTTGCTTGGCCACTTTCAGATCTCAGCTAAGATGTCACTTCCTCCAGGAGGACTTCCCAGATCCCCCAATCCTGACCAGATGCTCCCTTGCCCGCCCGGACTCCAGTAGCTCCCCGCACTTCTCCTGCCAGGACACATCTCTACCACACCCTACTGTAATTCCCCATTAACTTGCCTACAGCCCCCAGAGCAATGCTCTCCAACAGAGCTCTCTGCAGCGATGGAAATGTTCCGTACACGAGCAGTTCTAGACATGTGACTGTTGAGCGCTTAAAACGTGGCCACTGAGGAACTGAATTACCGATTTTATTTAATTTTAACTAATTCATATATAAATAGCCACGTGTGGCTAATGGTTACTGTCCTGGACAGGGCAGCCCCCAAGTCTGGGGCTTCTACGCAGGCAGGAAGCAGGGCTGACTTGTCCGTTCCTGTGTTCTCAGTGGTCTATAAGGCTGCAAGTGGCCTGAAGAAACTCTAGAACCAGGAAAGAGCAAGAAAGGCCAGCTCACCCAGGTGGTTCCCTCCCACCCCCTCTCCACCCATCAGCAGATAATGAGCCAAGTCCCTATGTTTGTAAAGTAGTCAGTGGTTTACGAAGGATGTCTGCAAGCCTTCATTTTATTTTAATTACCCTTGCAGGAGGCAGGCAAAGCAGGACTTACTATCCCCGTTTTATAGCCAGGCTCACTGAGGCTTAGGATGGGGAAGCGAGGCTCCGGGGAGCTGGGCTGTTCCTTGGTGGGTAGGTCTCTAGGGCCCCACTCAGCCTCTGAATGGGATCTGGCACAGGGGGAAGACGCAATCTTTCCCTTCTCTGTGGAGGATCAACAGAGACTAAGTGGAAACAGATGGGGATAGAATGGAGGGCAGGGGGATATGGGCTGAGTACCTGGTGGTTTCCTCAGGGTCCTTGGCACTGGAATCCCCCACCTTAGGCAAAGGAGGAAACAGAGGTCCTTGGGCGAATCCAGGGGGTGGGGAGGGGTGGGGTGGGCAGGCCAGGTGGATCCCTGCCCTGTGCCAGTTCTCAGGCCACTCACAGAATCAGCAGGCTTCCAGCTCTTCCCTAGAGCCTTCTCGCCTCCCTGGAATTCAGAGCAAGCAGCAGGCAGTCTGGGAAGTGCCAGGTAAGGACTGATAAAGAAGGGCCCTGTGTTCCGCCAGCAGGGTGGGCAGGGGCCTCCGCTGAGCCTTGTGTGGCTGCCTGGCTCCTCCATCTCGGGGAATTCCCCTCCTGCCTAAAAGTCAGCCCGGCCCAGCCCTCCTTCCTGCAGAAGCACAGTGAGCAGAGGAGCCTTCACAGGGCCAGCGGCAGCCCCCTCTGCGCATACCCTTGGCTTTCTCAGCCCTCCCCCAGGTGAGTGACCCAGCCTGGGGGCAGTGAGCTGGGCGGGACAGGCGAAAGGGCTCACTGCACAAGGGTGCTGGGGCCACGAGACCCTCCCACCTCTGGGCCAAGAGCTTTCCGCTTTCCTGCCCGCTGGGGTCGGCAGCTCCGGGCCCAGCTCCCTCTTCCCCAGCCGGGGCTTGGGCTCTGGGCCTCTCTGCCTCCTCGCTTGGCCCGGTTCTCTTCTTGCTTTTCTCCCTCCTTTTATTTCCTCTTCCTGCCCTCCTCTTCTCCCCCAGCCTTCTCAGCCAGGCTTTTCTCTTTACTTGCTACTAGTTTTTCCAAAGGGAAGGAAAAGAAAGGTCTATTTTCGTCTTACTCTTCCCCCATGAAAAGGGAGTACATACATAAGTATGAATGTGGATGTTAGTGTGTGTGAGTATGTGTGCCTATGTGAGTGTGTGTCAGATCTACTGAGGTGTGTATCTGTAGGTCTATGTGCGCAGAGGTGTGCAAGGATATTTTTGTGTTTGTGTGTGGGGGTGTCTGGGTCATTTTGTGTGTGTGTATGCGTGAGGGGAGTGTGTGGTGTGTGAGTGTGTCTGTGGGTGCCTGGGTCATCATGTAAGTGTGTGTGTGTCTGTGTGGGGGGAGTGTGTGGGTGTGTTCGAGAGTGTCTGTGAGTGTCTGGGCCATTACGTGAGTGAGTGTGTGTGTGTTTGTGTGAGAGGGAGCGTGTGGGTGTGTTGGGAACTTCGGCGATCTAAAGCTAGACAGGAAGCGACCAGGTTGGAGTCCACCTCCGCCTTTCCTGGGGACAGGATGGAAGGCTGGGACCCTCTAACACCGGAGCAAGTGGGTCTCTGGAGTGCTCCCCCAGCTGCGTTACTGCTGGGGGGGCTGAACCTGTAACAGAGCCTGGGGCGCTAGGAGTGGGCGAAGGGCTGGCGGACAGTGCTGAGGTCGCCCCCTCTTTGATCACAAACAGTCCAGATTTTCCAAAGCCAGTCAGAGGCCCAGCCCAGGGAAGTCCCTGGCTAGGAGTGGCAAGGAGTGGAGGCCAAGTCACTGTGACAGTGGCTTCTGGGTGGGAGAAGCAGGAGGGGCCCAGGAAGAGGGAGCATGAGAGGATATGGGGTGAGGCATTGCTCTTTGGCCGTCAGGGCTTTCCAGGGTTAGAAAACACTCTGGTTCCCATGGGTCTGCCTCCCTTGGGGGCTGGGCTGGGCCTGGCTGACCTCTTCCCATGCCAGGAGGTGACAAGGGGCAAGCTTGGATCTAAACCCAGATCCGCTTAACACCCTGACTTGGAGACAGGGAGGCCAGAAGGAGAGGTGCTGGGACAGGGGAGTTGCCAGGGCTCCTGGCAACTGTGGGAGGGGCCTGGAGAGGCCACATAGGTCGGGAATGTCCCCCAGTGTCACTCTGCCCTTTCCTCTCCTCCAGTGGTGCCCTAGAAACCCTAGAGTAACAGGCAGGTCCAGGGCCTCAGGGGTGATGCTGGGCTGGGCAAAGAAGAAAACCGGAAAGACCTTCTCGGCCTGGCAATTCTGAGCCCACACTTTGCGGGGTCCAGGGCGAGTTCCTCCGTGGCTCTAGGCCATGGAGTCCTCACCGGAACTAGGAGATAAACAGTCCCTGCCCACCCAATAGGACTGATGACCATAGCTATGGTTGCTGCTCTTCACTGATGCCAGGCTCTGTGGCATTTCACCTGCTCCACCCTGTGTGCTGGACACAGTTCTCATATTCACATTATGGAAGTGGAAACGGGTGCAGCGCGATCACAAGGGGTAATGGCGGCGGCAGGGCTGGGATCTAGGCCCAGGTCCGTCTGACTCCAGAACCCACAGCCTAACCCTTGCAGGACTTGCCTCTTGGAGGAAGGGCAGTTATGGGTATACGGTTCAATTCACCCCAGGGTGCCAAATGAATAAATGTGCACCTTACCGCTGTTGTATCTACCTATGCCCTCCTCCAGTTATTTGGGAGGTAGGTAGAGAGAACTAAAAGTGTGTTCTCAGGCTGAGGGTGGGAAGCAAGGAACATGGAGTCTGCTTGCTTGTTTGCGTCTTACCAAAAGAACCCAGCAACTACCGAGGACAACTTTAGTCAATGTCATATGCTTGACACGCATTTCTCATTTAACTATCGCTGAAATATCTCTGTCCTGTATACACACACCCAACACCGAAAGGCACCGAGAAGTCATGATAGGGTTTTATATTCCCAAGATGGCCTCAGGCTATGGGGACCTGAGACTGGATCTAAGGCAGGACCCAGACCCAGGATTGCTCTTTTCCTGTTTCCTTAGCTGCTTTCCCTGAGTTTCACTGACCCCCCAGCAAGGCCCCGACTCACTCATTCCTGTGACGGAATCATACACGTGCTTGTTTGCTTCGGAAGCTTCATTTCCCATCAGTGGGGAGTGCGGAAATAGCACCAATCTGGAAGAAAGAGACTTGGGTTCTAGTCCCGAGTACTAACCACAAACTTGTTGTAAGACCAACCAGCACCTCCCTGCCCCTCTGGTCCACAGTGGCTTCATCCCCACAAGAAAAAGGCTGGGTTTGATCCTTCCTAGCAATCCCTTAAAAGAACTGGCATTTTTATTTCTGTCTTGCTGGCTGTCGAGACTCCATAACACAAAGCTTAAGGGTGTTAAGAGTTTAAGAGCGTGGATCTTCCTGCCCCAGGTACCTGTCACTGTATAAGACCTTGTCCAAGCCGTCTTAACAGCTCCAAGCCCATTTCATCTGGGAAATTGGGACGGTAATGGTCCTGACCTTAGGGACTGGTTGGGAGACACGTTATATAAAAAGTGTGGGCCTAGCACACCACACATACTCCACAAATGTTACCTTTTAATGGTTTTTTAACATGTAGCTGCCATTCCCCTTTAGTCATTTGATTTAGAGCTCCATCAGTTAGAGGTGGGTTTGGGGGTATGTTTTTTATTTCCCTCAGATGCGGATTTAGGTCTCTGACTTTGGAGCAGTCTCGGTGGAGGTGGCGGAGGGAGTGGCAGAAAGGAGATTGGGAAGTTGTGTGCTTTGAAACAAAACAAAACACAGGCCTTTTTGATTGTCCTCCCAAGTGGGGCTTTGCACATGTGCTTGTTGTCACTCTAGAAGAGCAAGAGGTTCCCGGCTGCCTGAGTCACTCAGCCCCTAGTGTCAGGCCCAGCTTCCTGGCTTGGAAATCTTCTAGCTCCAGCGGGAGCAGGGGTGTCAGGCCAGGAGACCTATTTCCTACCCTGCCAGGCCCCAGTCCAGGACCCCACGGTGGTTGTGGATGGTGATATATAACCGGGGAAGATGGGGAGGCTGTATTTCTGGGTTTAACTGTGGTGTTCTGCCCAATGAATGCAATCCATGTCCACACACCACTGTCATTTCTCAAACGCCTTCTGTGTGCCAAGCTTTGGGCTTTACTTGCATTATCTCATTTATCCTCACGATCACCTGAGGGGTAGGTGCAATTATTATCTCTACATTCAGAGAGGAACTGAGCCTTAGAAAGGCCACCCAGGTAAGAAGTGGTCAAGTAGGGATTAGAACCCCATTAGCTAAATTCATAACCTATGTTCATGAGTGCTGAGTCTCTGTAAGACAGTAAGAAAAATCATGACATTGTAAAGGCAACATAGTTCTGTGGAAAGTATACATATGCCTGGGAGCCCAGGTCTTGAGTTCCAACCCTGGCTGTGTCACTCAACATGTCTGGCCTTGAACAAGTCCTTTACTACACTGAAGCCTCCATTTACCGACCTGTCAAATAAGGGACTGTGATCAATGGCCTCTAACATGGTGGGATGTTCTGAAGTCAAAGCCTTAAAAGGATGGAAGGGGTGGGTGTGCTCATGACTTTGAAGAGAGGAGTTTTCTCACACATTGTAATTGTTAAGAAAAATTACCCAAAAGTAGGAAATCAGGCAAAAAGATGACTGTTTGACCTTTTTATGTCATATGAGAGCATTTTCAAAAAAACCCACCTAGGAGTCATCTGGTATTTTGGAGAATGAAATTATTTTTCTAATTCTTAAGGTTAGTTAGGCATTTTACAAAAACAGCTGACATAGTTTGGAAACAGAATGTAAGTAGCTGGACCCTCTTCATTTTTTTAAAGTAAATTTCAGTGTTCATGATAAGCCTCAGGTTGGGATTAGGGAGAGAACATTCTAAGAAGAGGCTATTTGGGATGTACAGATGATGAACAGGAAGTAAATGGGTTTGGGGGGACCCCACAGGCAGAGGTGATGTCTGAAGGCTGCCATATAGATTCTAATATCCCTATTCCCTCCCTCTTGTGACACTTAACTGTGCTTTGAGGTTTGCATCCCTTCCTCCCTCCCTGTCTTCAAAATGTGGGTATATGTGTACTTACTTTTACAATTAAAATGAACTAGGATTAACATTGTTTTGAGAATTTGATAGCACCTTTGAAGCAACGGAAGGCACCCTGGGATGTCACAAAGTCGGCAAAGAGAATGCTTGGATTAGGCATATACTTGGGTGGGTGTGTGTGCGCGTGTGTTCACACACAATCACAGTCGATTAACAGGTTTCTCTTGTTATAAAATGAGGGCCTGTGTGAAATATCTCCTCAAATCCTTTCTAAAATTAAAACTTACCCTCTTTAAAATAAAATGATGATCTTAAAAAGAGGGGAAAAAAAGTATTTCCAACCTTAAACCAAGTTACTGCTCCTTATGAGTCTGGGAAATCCCACAGTTTGTTTGGATGATGGGTCCACCCAGGGTCTATTATGCAGGCAGAGCAGGAGGCTGACTCTGGATTTGTCCATCTGGGTTTGAATCTTGGTTCAGACACTTACTGAAGTCATCTAGCCTCTCTGTGCTTCGTATGTTTACGGAAAAAACAAAAACAAAAAAGGTGGGACGGGGGACAAAACCCATCTCACTAGGGTGGCTGTGCAAATTAAAGTAATGCATGCAAAGTGCTTACAATGTCTGAAGCAGCAGTTAATGTTGGCAGTAACAGTAAGATTCCTGAAGGGCCCTTTCAGCTCGGGATGTCTGTGAGCTCTGCTAAGAGGTCCGGGAGCGTCCTACACCGAACTCTGAGTTCCTGAGCTTTAAGCTCTGGCTTAGCTCCAAATGCTTACGTGCCTTTCGGTAAGCTCCCTCCACGCTCTAGCCTGGTGTCCCTCAGCACAGGGAAGTTGTGGGGTGGTCTCTGCGGCTCCTCTCTGCGCTAAGTTTGGGCTTTCAAGGTGGCCGTAGCCTCATTCCCGAGCCCAAGGCTTCCGGGGCGGGCAGTGCAGGTCGGGAGCTGCTCAGAGCCAAGGATATCGCCGGCCTGTGGAACTGGATACCCGCAGCCACTCGGCCGCCTGTCGGGTTGTTTACTTCGCTGGGCCCTACCCCGTTGGCCCCGGGCCACGCCCGAACAATGCGGTGCGATTGGACGATCGGTTTGTCAATCTCCGGGGACTTTCCCAGGGGTGGGGCAGTTCGCCCCCCCTTTCTCACCCCCGCCTCCGGGCACTTCCTAGTCCCAACCCGCTCCCGGCCGTTCCTGGACGTGGGCCTGGACTGGGAGAGTGGGGCGCTGTCCCTCAAGGCCTTCACCCTCAGGTAAGCAGGCTGCGCCTGAGGATGGAGCGGGAGGAAGAAAGTCTGGGACCGGGCCGTTCAGAGCCTCAGCAGTGACCGGACGAGGAGTGGTAGGCCAGGCCCGGCAGCCTGGGCTCCTCTGCTCCTGGGCTCTGGCGCATGAGGCCCCCACGTGCTCAGCGCCTCCCGGGATGGCGGGGGGCCCGGGGAGGGGGTCTGGTTGTGAGGGGGAAACCCTGCCCCGCGCGGAGGTGGAGGGTGCGCGTGCGCACTGCGTAGGTGAGAACGTCTTGAAACGGAGCCCAGGCCCAGGCGAGTGCGGAGCTTGCAGGCGGTGAGCACCATCTGGGTGGAGGGAGTGTGGGGCCATGAGTCTGTTTACAGAGTGGGAGACCAGTTTTGGAAGCAGGTGCACAGGTAAAGAAGAGAAAAATAGTAACTATTATTGGATGTTTTCAAGCGCTTGATCTAAACTCTTTACATGCATTAAACTCATTTAATTGTCACATCCATCTTCAAAATGAGCATTATTATTCCTGTTTTGTTTTCAGCTGGGGCACTGGGAGACTGGGGTCGGACAACTAGGGAGTTGCAAAGTCAGGATTCGAAAGCTAGCATTTGACTCCAGAGTCCTTGCTCTGCTGTTTCTGTTGAACCTATTTGCACAGGGTGGGAGACCACATTTTGTGTGCATGTGCAGGATTGCTGTAGTGAGTTTCTGGGAGTAATTTTGTGTGTGACGTTTCTAGGTATGGGTGACTTTTCCACTGTAGAACATCTGTGCGCATGCAGTGATATGTATGGAAGCGAAGGCATTTTACATTCATGAACTGTGTGTATGGGAGTGGGTGGGAAGTTTTGTGTGACTTGGCTGACAGATTGTGTTGTTTGTTTTGGTTGGGGGGGTGGGATTTCTGTGGATGGTGCAGAAGAGTCAACATCCATCCCCACCCCCTTGCAGAATGACAGTGCAGGAGAATCTGTGGATTCCTAATGCATCATTTTTATTTCTCAGTATAGTCAAAGTGGAATTTAAGCGCACTTTCCAAATAGTGGGGTATGGTAGAGGGGAATTTGGCATCTGATGAGATCAGGAAAGGAGACTCAAGTTTTTTTTTTATTCCTGACAATGGATATTGCATTAGAAGCGAGAATATTTGTTAGTACCAACTCATAGCAATGCTGCATTGTTGTATCAATATCCCTATTTTACAGCAGAGAGAAACGAGGCAGTGAAAAACCAGAAATGGTAATAATAACAGCTTACATTTAGGAACACTTATCATGGGCCAGGCGTGATGCTTTACGTTCAGTATCTCATTTAATCTCAGCGACCCTAGCAGATAATCACTATTAGTTGCCTCAGTTTTCAGATGGGGAAAACGAGGACCAAAAGGGTTAAGACTTGCCCAAAACTAGTAAGCTTTGAATTCTGGATCCTGTTTCTTTTCCACTGACCATGGCTCCTGCCCTGGCTGTGTCCTGGGAAAATAATGTGATCAGGGACTGGTACTTCATGGAAGCACTTGATCATGTCCCCCCTGGAAGCTGCAACCATGAGTGTCTTATGTTTTATATACTTATGTGACCCTGTTTTCCCCCACCCGTGGGTGTCCCATGGGTGTGGTGTGGCACTCATGCCGAGGGTTGGTACCTGCCCCTGTGCCCACACCAGGTCTTTTGGGGCCCCAGGAAGCTGTGGGGTCTGACTCACACCCTTACCCCCAGTGCTGCTTGTGACTTGGGCCCGGATGTACTGGGTTGGGTCGGGCCAACCTGATTTGAGTACCTTAGAACTCTAAGAGGTTGTCTGCCTGCCTTCCTATCTGGGTACCACTGGGTGCTGCCTTAGGTCTATACTCACTGCGGTTTAGCCTTGGCACCTGCTTTTCTTCCCTGCCAAGCTTATTCTTTCCTTGAGGCCTTTGTATGTGCTGTTGCTTCTGGCTGGGACACCTTTCCCCAGCTTTTTCCATGGCTGGTTCTTCCTTGTCTGTCAAGTCTCAGCTCAAATGTCACCTCCTTGGAGGGGCCTTCCCTAACCTTTCTATGCAAAGTAACCCCTTTTTTCACTTTCTGTCATAAAACTATTGTGTGTTTTTTTTCATACATTTGTCGTGCTCTGCAATAATTTTGTTTATTTGTGAGTGAGAAAGTATATGTGTAGAACTTAGTGTCTGGCATACAGTAATTTCAGTGTTTACTTGTTTGCTGTCTTTCTCTTTTCCTAGGATAGAAGGGTGAGAGGAGGGATCTCTTTAGTTTCATGTGTGCATCCCTGAGACTAGATAAGAGTGTCTAGGGTAAGGCCCTGCTGGCTTTGTTCAACGGGTGAGTGGAATCGAAGAAACTAGAATAATGGTGCATTTCCCAGGTGAGGAACCTGAATCCTAGAGATGGGAAAGCACCTGTCCTGGAGAGGTGGTGGCAGAGTCAGGATGAGAACCAGAACTTGCTTCCAGAGGCATTTTCTTCCTTCTGATAGTCCGCAAACACCTCCTGATGGCCCTCCTACCTGCTGCTGTGGAAGTGGCGTGATGCTCGGGCGCCCAAGGAATGGCACTGCCCTTGAGGAACTGGTAGAATGGGGAGAGATGTGCCCTGAGTGCTGTCTGGAAGCCACTGTGTGCCAGCAAGTGCCCAGCAGGAAGACTGGAGTGTGAAGCAGTTTGGGGGCACCAGGTGGGCAGGGGGCTTCTGGAGGAAGATGACTCCAAGACCAGGCCCTGGAAAGATGATGAGGTGCAGCGTGGGGCCTGGGCAGTGGATTTGGGGTAAGGCTCTGCTGGGTTGCAGGAGCTGACAAGCTGGACCAGGAAAAACCCTATGGTCTTGACTTCCAGGCAGAGAGACGTGTCAGCTTTCCCCTGTGGGCAGCGCTGAGAAATGATCAGAGCATTCAGTCGGCAAACCTAAGCAAGCATCAGAATCACTTGGGTGGCTTGTTAGGTGGGTTGTGCCCTGTGACGTCTGGCCCGGAGGGTGCTGGTGGTGCTGCGTCTGGTCTAGGCGGCTCTTTGAGAATCCCTGGTGCAGAGTGCATGCCTTAGACTTGCAGGGGTGTCCAGCGTTTTGGCATCTCTGGGCCACACTGGAAAAAGAAGAGTTGTCTTGGGCCATACATTAAATATATTGCAATGTGTGATCACAAAAATATCTCATAAGGTTTTAAGTAAATTTCCGATTTTGTGTTGGGCTGCATTCACAGCCATCCTGGGCTGCGTGCAGCCCGCGGGCTACAGGTTGGCCTCCCCTGCTAGTGTTTGGCACACCTGGGTGGATACTGCCTCTGCGTCCTCATCTGTGAGATTCTGTACCCGCAGTGCCACCCCCTAGAGTGGTAGGAATGAATGAGACAGTGCATGCCAAGCACTCAGCACAGGGCTGACGCAGGGTAAGCCATCAGTAAATACCCACTGCTGACCTTGTTGATGATAATAAGGATATTGAAGGGGTTTCAGTAGGGGAAGATGAGGGCGGTCCATTTTTCCGTGCTTTAGGCCAACTTGCCTTTGACCCTCTGCCACCTGTGGACAGTGCTGCGTCCTCTCTGGCTGGGTCGTCCTTTGCTTTGTCTCAGACATCTTTCCGTCTCTGGTTGGAATAGTGGAAGCTTATCTGTGCCAGGGGCTCAGAATACAGGTGGCCCAAATGCCCTCAGCAGCGCCCAGTGCCCCAGCAGGTGATCATCCAGCTTCCCCTGGAGCCCCGCCCTCAGAGTCAGGGAGTGCTTCGCCTGGCAGGCAGCCCCCAGTGTTGATACGGGTGGCCTGCTTTTGTGGGAAAGGCTTCGTGAAGGTCCTTCCTTTCTCACCTCCTCTTTGTTCCTTCTTTGCCCACCTGACCCCTTTGGGGGAGGGAGGGGAGGAAAGAGGGAGGGTAGTAGCAGGGTGTGGCAAAGAGGGCACAACTGGCCCCCAGAAGACCCGGGTCGCCTCCCCCCTGTATCACTCCCATCTCCTGCCACCCTGGGCAGGTCTCTCTGCTTTGCTGGCTTCCGTGTCCGGACTACAGAATGAAGGGATAGCACTGACTGGTGTCTCAGGGTGACCTCTTCCAGGTCTCAAAACTCTGCCGGCCAGCGAT
>PVJD01008350.1:52932-73710 GCA_004026545.1 Mormoops blainvillei | reverse complement strand
ACAATCAGCTCTCCCAGGCGGCAGGGCAGGGGCAGGGTGCCTGTTCAGCCTACAAGGAGATATAACTTGCTCGGGGCCCCTCAACTTGGCCTTGAGGGTCTGGGACTCCAATGCAGTCTGTTAGATTCCAAATCCTGTGCCAGGGGCCTGGCAGGCACGACACACGGAACCCTGAGCTCCCTTTAACCTGGGCCTGCATTGGGGGTGAGGTCTCAGCCTGGAGCTATTTCTGAGGTCCTCGAACTCCCCTTCCCCAGACTGCCCTGGGGCTTATGTCATGGGACCCTTTGTTGTCGGTTCCTCTCCTGACTTGGTCTTCTCCAAGAGGATTTTCATCCCAAGGAAGGACCCGGCTCACTGGTATGGCCCTACCCTGCAGAGGGGAGACTGAAAAGCAGGCTTAACTGCATCCTCTTAACAGTTTCACAGCTAGAAAAACCAGCAGAAGGAAATACAATGTTGGCAGACCAGGTCAGGTCCATGGTCACTTCATAAAAATGGATTCCTGGGAACACATAAACCGGCAATTTACCCTGCGAATTTTATTGGCCTCAAAAACAAAAAAAATCTATCCCATTTGAATAACAAGGCAACGAGGGAGATAAACCACTCCTTTCTCAGTGAATAAGGACACACAAAAACTCAACAGAAATGAAAGGTTCACACACAGTTTCAGGTCTGATTCATTAGCCGCTTTTGTTTCATAAAACCCAGCATTTCTATTAAAATAGGATGACATCCAAAAGGTCTGTTTGCTTTTTAAAAAAAAATTGTCTTTAATACAGGGCAAGGCTTAGGTTTATTTATTTTTTTATTTTTTTTGTTTTTTAAACAAAGCTCACACTCTCCTGACTTCATGCCTGTTACTACAGCCAGAGGGAAACTGATTTCAGAATCCATCTGATATGTCGGATTTCTTTGTGGCATCCACTTCATCGCTCAGCAGCCAGCCATGATGTCATAAGCCCATCAGATTTCCGGCAGGGGGGAACGCTGGGGAATTGGTAGGAATGGATGTTTCTTACCCGTCAGGAAGGGGGTGGGGAGGGGCTGGGTGTATTTGGAAGGCAGGGGACGGGAGGCAGGCTCAGCGCTTGTGATATTAAAATGTCAGGCAGAAACCTGAAGAATCCAGCCACCCAGATGTTTTCTAAATATCCAGATGTCTGGCACTGAACAGACCATGCTCCCCCCACCGTCACCTCCTGTCCCAAGAGCCGCTCGACATTTTGGCTCTGACCTCAGGTCGACAGGGAGTGCACGCTGCCAGGAACTGTACATCCTCCAGGTTGCCCACCCGCGGATTTGGGTTTTGTTTTTTTTTTTTCTGAATCTTTACACACGGATGACAGGAGTAACTAGGTCCAGATTTTTAAAAGCTGTTGAAGCAGTGTTTGAAAAGTTCAGTCCCTGGAATTAGCTTCCACAGAATACACGATGGAAGCCAAAAAAGGAGGAAAAAAAAAATCCCTCAGCCAACACACACACAAACATATGTGACTCTTAAGCCATAGGACTTAAAAACCCAAAACAAAACCAGCGAGTCTGAGAACCAAGGACTAGAGACCCCGAGAAGCTCTGAGCCCTCCCCCAGGAGTGAGCTTCCCCAAATCGGAAAACCACCCAACAGCTTTGTTCTTCCTGACAAAGCCCCTCGCTTCCAAGGAACAGACAGTTGCCAACAAAAGCACGGGGTAGAACTAATTTACACTCCGACTCCAGGCGTCAAGGAGTCATAAAGTACAGAAATGGAACTGGCTTTGCCTGGGAAGCTGCCTCCCCACCACGGCAATGGGGACTCCCGGGCCTGGGGGAGCCCCGTCGGCCACAGACCTAGGAGAGGCCTGGCTTCTAGGCGGCCTGGCTACGCGCCCGCTGAGGCTTCCTTGCAGGCCTCTGACATCATAGCTAATGGCTCTTGAAAATGAGCCAAGACCTGCGGGCCCTTGGGGGCCAAACCCTATGACTTCACAGGGAACTAGGAGGAGAGGCATCTGGGGAAGGGGTCAGATCCAATTAGAACCTAGTGCTTGGATGATGAGAAAAGGGGGGCCCTGAGGGGAGGGTGTCTGTCAGAGGACAGGAGGGGAGTGGGGACTCAAGGCTAAAGGTGGCGGGCTCTGTGGCCTCATCTCCTAGAACAACGTCTGTGCTTTTCAGAAAAAATGAGGGCTAGGGGTGCCTGAGTGGCCCGCCCAAGGTCACCAGGCTAATTAACAGAAAGCCAGTCCTGGAAAACAGAAAACAGGCCTGGGATGGCACAACTCTTTTCTGAATGCTATCTAATTTAATCCTTACAACACACTGTGAGGGAAGGATTATCGTTAACCTCAGTTTTCAGAGGAGCCAATGGAGGTGCAGAGAGGTTAAGTAATTTGCCCAAGGTCACACAGCTAGTCTTTGGCAGAAGCTGGTCTGAACCTCGGAGTCACTGACTCAGAGTCCAGTGCTCTTTCTGCCAGGTGGCGGACGCAGTTGAAGTTGCTCCAGGGGCTGTGAATCTGATTTAAACACATATTTTAAAAGCTGGTGATCCCCACAGAAGGGAGTAAATCATTGCAAAAAAAATTTTTTTTAAAGCAATTCTGGTCAGGCTGGCTGTCTGACTGGGTGGGTGGGAAGGCTGTTTTCATTCGGTCCCTGCCAGAGCCCGAAGAAAGCCGGCAGACACCCTCTCTAGCCCTGCATGCATGGAGGTGCTCAGTCCCCTGAAGTGGGGAGGGCAGGAGTGGGGGGCATCTCTGAGGGCATAATCTGCCATAGGACAGGTGCCAGGGACACAGGTCTGACAGAGCCAGGGGAGGAGAAGTTCACTGCGGATAGAAACTACAAAAAATAAAAATGAGTCCGTCCCTCTAGGTCTGATTCTTACTTTCCAGCCAGGGGTTTAAATGGACTGCAGGTCACCTGGGCAGCTATTTGTGGCCCAGAGGCCCGACTCTGGGTCAGAGAGGCAATGCCCAGGGTTCTGTCTGCCCAGGATGAGAAATGGCGAGTGGGGGCTGGGCAGTTACTCTGTAGCCCGGTACCCTCGTCATCCTGGGGAGCCTGCTGGCCACCACTTTCTCCCAGAGCTGCATTTGAAAAGTTGGGGCAGAATAACGAGGAATAGGCTTGTGTGAGCTCAGAGAACACGACAGGCACCTGTCCGCAAGCCTCTCCCTCCCTCTCCCAGGCAGGGCCACTTCCAGCAGGCCAGCCTTGGCACTTTAGTGGGCCATCTGCACCAGGCCTCTCCCTTTTCTCTTCCCCACCATGCTGGTTTCTTTTACTGTTCTTCTGTGAATGGCAAATGGGGCGTGGAGCTCAAGGCTTAGGTCAGGGAAGGGGAAAGGAAACTTTCTGCCACCTGGACGCCTGACCTGGCTGAGCAGCTACCATCTTTCATCTTTCGGGGGGAAATTCTATTCGTTTTTTATTCACTTTGTTTACCTTCTACCCAGGAGAGATTCAGGTCCTGTCCTCATGGCATTTACAATTGATGGGGGGGAGGAGAAAAACATTGATCCAATAACCGTATAAAAAGTCCATGGAGGAAGTGGTCCCCAGGCTATGAATGACAGCCTGTCATAGGGAAGTGTCGGGTCAGGGGATTCAGAGAAGGTTTCCAGGGGTCCAAAGGATGAGGAGGCATTAATCTCTCTGACTCACTGTCACCTCTACAGAGAAGCCCTCCCTGACGCCAACCCAAGGCCACCTCCCATCCCCAGGACCCATTCTCCTCCTGATGGTTGGTCATCAGTCCTCCCCTGTTCTGGAAGTCCGATGAGGGCAGAGACTGGGCTGTCTTGTTCACCATTGAGTTGTGGTGTCTGGGACATAATAGATGTCTAATAACTACTCGTTGATTAAAAAATAAACATGTGCAAAGGACCTGTGGTAGGAGGGATCACGGAGACTGAGAGGGTGTGGGAGTAAGAATGGGGCAAAAGACACGCAGAGTAGCAGGAGATGAGACTGAGCCACCCCCAAACCAGCCTGGACAGGTCAGTATCTCCTCCTGCCTGGAGGCCTCCTCCTCCCCTCCCCCTGTGTTAGAGACTGGGGTGGATGTCTTCTTCACTCTCCTACAGGGGAGTGTCATATAGATGCCGCTTGAGCTGCCCCCAGCACAGCACACCTGGGGATGGGGTAGGTGGGCAGTAGAATCACCTGCTGCTCCCTCTCCCTCTCCACCACTGCCTTCCCTCCTGCATTCATTCCCTTGCCTGGTACTGTGGGGCCACCTGGAGCCTCAAAGCGGCAGTGGGAGCCAGACCCAGGGGTCCCAACCCAGCACCTCCCTACACCCGACTGCCAGGTCCCATCTGCACCGCCCCCCGCCCCGGCCCCAGTACCACATCTAGCACCCTTTCTCCGTACTGAGGCTTGGATCAGACCCGGTTTGCCATCCCATCAGCTGATCACCAGCGTGTGGTGTGTCGGGACAGCAAGCTGGCTTCTGTCCCTCAGATTCCTCACAGGTGACAGGGAGAACACCGCGGATTGGAGCTGGCAGAGCGGGGGTGGACTTGTCTGAAAGGCTCAAAGTCAGTCTCCTCTGGTTTTCCTCTAGGACTCAGTTCTGCTGCAGCCCAGGCCGGGGTTGGGGACTCCTCCCCGCCGTCCCGCGCCACCCACCTGGGGAGACCGCTGAGACACCACGCTGTGATGCGGCGGGTCCCAGCGCGCCCCCCGCGCGGAGACTCCAGCTGCGCCCCGACCCTGCCCCGCGCCGCCGGCTGCGCGCGCTCCAGCAAACTTTCCGCGTCTGCCACCCGCCCGCGCCCGCACCTGCCCGCCGTTCCACGGAACCTCCAGCACCAGCCGGGTCCCCACAGCCTCACCTGCCCCCGGGTCGCGGGAGGGTGCCTCCCGCTTAGTCCGCGTCTCCACCGCCTCCCCCGCCTCTTCCACCGCGGACAGCCTCAGGGAGCAGCCTGAGCTACCTCGGGGTCTCGGGATCGCCTCAGCCGGAGCACCTGCGCTCGTCCACACCGCCTGGCCGCCCCCAGGTCACCGAAGACGCCCCCGCTCAGGGGCCGCATGCACACCGCCTCAGAGATGCCTCAGCACCGAACCGCGTCCACACCGCTCAAAGCTCAAGAGACCCTTCGGGGCGCGGACCCGGACGCAGACCCCGCGACAGCCGCTCAGTGTGTGTGGCGGGGGGGCGGGTGCCTAGTTCTTTCCCGGTGCGCCTTACCCGGGGCGAAGCCGGCCGGAGCTGCTTACCTTGCCCGCGCTTTCACGCTCCGGTACCGGCGGTGCGGTCCCTTTCATACATTTTGCAATATTGTCGATGGCGAAAGAAAATGTTATAAATCCTCTCTCGGCCACGTGGCTGTCCCCCAACCTCCCCCTTTTCCTTTTTTTCGGCCGTTAGGACAATACTCGGCCCCAGCGGCCGGCCGCTGGCCCCGGGGCTCCAGGCAGGCTCGGCTGGCCGAGGCGGGGCGTGCTCTGGGGCGGGGCCGAGGGCGGGGTCGGGCGGGGCGCTAGCGCTCCGGCCTCCCTCCCTGGGGAGGCCGCGGCCCGAGACCGGCGCTCCTGTTCTGGCTCCTGATTGGTCGGCTGACCGGCGATGCTGACGCCTGATTGGCTGAGAGGAAGAAGGGGCTCAGGCAGTGGGGGTGGCGGGTTACGGGTTTCATTCTTTGCCTTTTCTTTCTTGTCCCCGCTGTTGCTCTTTTGGGTCCTCCTGTCATCTGCAGACTTTTCCTCGCTGCTTCCGTGCACCCCATCGTAACACTTAACCATCCCGGTGTAACTGTTTTTTTGTCCTTTTCTACCAAATCGGTAGCACCTCGAGGTTGGGACACAGGGTCTGTGCTGCTCACCCCTGTATCCCTAGGGTCTGGCACACAGTAGGTACTCAAAACGTGTTTGCTGGTTGAATTAATGGAAAATATACATACAGGTTTTTTAGAGCTATCGTAAAGGCCAACATCCCTAGAAGATGGTATTACTATTCTCCTTCAAGAATGGGGAGACTGAGATGCACAGAAATGCTGTCACCTGGGGGTCAATGGAGAAACTGAAAATGGGACACGCTTGCATCACTGGACCTCAGATCTCCTCTGCACAGCGATGCCCTGTAGAGTGTCAGGACCTCAGTTACCCATATATCAAAAGAGAGTGTTGGATTAGAGCAAAGGATGTGTTAGAAGATGAGTTATTTCAATGAACGTGCTATACTTAGAACTGTGCTTGGGTACAGTATGTTAGGAATGAGACAGCCCTAGCCTCCCTGTTAAAATCCTGGTAGCCTTCTGGGCCTTCTCCCTCCCTGGGGAGGTCAGAAGCATTCTGCTCAAACCAGTCTACCTTGCCCACCTCTTAGGGTGTGGGGGTATGTGGGAGGAGCCACAGAAGCTACCATTAAGCAAACTGACTTGAGAGGCTATTCTGGAGGGAGGCAACCCCTGGAAACCCCCCTGGTGGGTCCTTTCAACTGTGAAGCGGTCTCTGATAAGGGATAGGGAAGAGGGGCTTCTTCTGACAAAGGAGGGTATAGGAACTATTCCTAAAGTTGGCTGAGGGAGGGTAAATCGACCACAAAAATGCTACCTGACATCCTGGGCAGCCAGATTCAGGCGTGCCGAAGAGACAGCTGGATGGCACAGTGAGTCCTCCCTGTGCCTCTGCTGTTACATGACCTCTTACAAAGACACCAGCCACTGGATTTAGGGCCCACCCTAATTTAGTATGACCTCATATCGATGACATTTACAAGAACCCCGTTTCTAAATCAGGTTACATTCACAGGTACTGATGGTTAGGACGTCAACATATGTCTTTGGGGAAGACGATGTAGCCCACCACAAAGCTCAATCAGGAAAGAACGTTCTGGTCAGAGGGGAACGACAGGAGCAGAGGCCAGGAGGCTGCCCAGGGTAGATTACCCTCCTTGCTCCCCCTGCTCTCCTGCTGCTTATCGCCAGTTCATTTCCCTTCCTAAACAGCCAGGAGGGAGCTGACCCTCGGTATATGAGGCCTTCTCAGGCCTTCCCATCCAGCAGACCCAGCCCAATCTGGGGCCCTGTGGGGAGCCCAGCCTGCCTGTCCCTCCTCCCCCACCTGCCTGGTCCCCACCCCCACCCAAATCCTGCATGCAAGGTGGACAAGGACAATAAAAGCTGTTTCACAAGCAGGTGGTGATTAATCGCCAAGTTAATTAAAGAGGCAGTAATTACACTCAGATTTCAGAGGAAGGAGCGATGATTTAGGCAGGGGTGGGTGGTCAGCCTATGTCTCCCTGAAGAGGTGGGGCCAGAAAACAGAAAGGTTTGAAAAAGGCAAGGAACACGAAAACAAAAAGAAGTAACATTTTTCAAAAAGCGGGGGTTTCAACCACAGCAATAACATTTTGTTTGCCAGAATCCAGTGGTGGGCTTAGCTGGTGAAGCTTGTTTCTGTACTTTTCCATGTCTTTGAAATATTTAATTAACAAAAAAATGGCAAGAGGAAGGTTAAGTACTTCCAAACTCCACTTCGGGATTTTATAAATGGCCTTGAATACCTCAGAGCTTGCCTCACTTTACACAATGGAGAGGCCTTATAATTGTTTGTACATCAAATCCTGTTTGCCCACCCAGTGCATCCTAACGTCAGCGATGCTCTATCTTCATTTCTGATTGATTTTCCCTGGCAGAGGCACAGAATTCTTTGCTTTAAGTGTCAGGCTCTCTCTGTCAAGTAGTTAATGACCTATAAAGCACTTAAAACATACTGGAGGAGATGCTATTTGAGGCACCCTGTGGTGCACCCTCTCCCATTGTCAGTAATCACCACTCATTTGTTTGCTCTTATTGGTCTGGAATTTGCTATCAGGTTTCCCTAAAGTGCAGCCCACCAGGAAAGACTCAATTCCATATGGGTCCAGATGGGTCCTGGGATTGGGAACCCTGCTCACCCCTCAGGTGCCCTTCTCCAACCTCCTCATTTATCCTGCAGCTGTGGCCACCATGACCTTCCCAGTGTTTCCTTACTATCTGTCTGCAGCCTCAACCTGTCTCCTGCGTCCTGACCCCATTCTCTTGCCTTTGGGACACCTCCCCCAGGTTGTCACCTGGATTTCTCCTTACTTTGCAGCTCCACTTCTGTGCTTCCAGTTGTGTTTTCTGAAACCAGTCTCTGTCCATCAGATGGGGTCACGGACACCCTTACACCCTTAGGCCTTGAGGCCAGCAAGTCAGCAGGTCTTGTTGTCCCCCATCCCCAACAGAAATGGCTCTAAAGTCTGGTCCGCTGCCCCAATCTCCACGTCCTCGGCATAAGTCCCAGTCCCTTGAGCTTTTGTCTATCTCAGCAGCCTCCAGGTTGGAACAGGCCACCCTCCCTGGATCCACTCACCTGAGCTGCCTTCTCAAGAACAGTGTAATAAGGGATTTTGCCCTCCTGCTCCCCAACCGCTGTGTGCTCCTCAGGCCTCGGCCTGGTATCCAAGGCCCTTCACAACCTGGGCATGTGGCGTCTCCTCCTCAAGCACCTCACCGTCCCTGCCATCTCACTCCATCTTTCTTCAGGCCTTTGTTCATAATATTCTCTACCTGGACTACCGTCATCCTTCGAGGCCCTACTTCCAGGAAGCCTTCCTTGGTTTGCTAGAAGTACTGCCCTCTTGGGGCTCCCCAGGACCTTACCACAAGGCATTTTCCCAGGGTCCCTGGGTCTGCCTGCCTAGTCACTCATCCAGGGACATTTATTGATTGTCCACTGGGAGAAGAGTTGTTGGGAACAGCTGCTCTGGATTCAGACAGGTCCGCGTTCAAATCTGGCTTTGTTTCTTGTTAGCTGAGTGGCCTTGGGCACTTGCTACCCATCTCTAAGCCTCATTTCCCTCCTCTGCCATACCAGAGAGCTCGTACCTGCCCCAGCTGGAGGACGACACTAGCCTGGCAGGGTCGGTGCTGACGGTGAGAGGCCCACGGTCGGGCAAGCACAGAGGTTGTGGTGGCGGCAGCCTCCACGGGCCGTGGGAGGCAGCCATGCAGAGCGCAGAGTGGGGTGAGCCACGGACCGCGGGGGCAGGGGCTTCTCAAGGACCAACCAGCCTAGGAGGCTGAATAGACTCTTCCGGGAGGGAAAGCATACTTGTTTTCTAGGGTTTCTGTAACCAATTATCTCAAACTTGGTGTCTTAAAACAGCTCATATTTATTCCCTTACAGTTCTGGAAGCCAGAATTCCAACATCAGTTTCACTGGGCAGAAACCAAAGTGTCAGCGGGGCCACACTCTGTCCAGAGGCTGTTTCGCTGTCCTTTCCAGCTTCCAGAGCTGCATTCCTTGGCTCATGGTCCCTTCCTCCATTTTCAAAGCCAGCAGTGTAGCATCTTCAACTCTCTCTCTGACTCCACAAGTCACATTGCCTTCTGCCTTCTGTTACCTCCCTCTGAATTCCTCTTATAAGGACGCGTGCAATAGTAATAATCCAGGATAATCTCCTCATCTCAAGATCCTTAATCACATCTGCAAAGTCTTTCACAGGTTCCAGGGATTAGACTGTGGACATCTTTGGGGGGAGGGGGAGCATTATTCGGCCTACCACAGAAGGCAGCTAACTGATCGTGAGCTCTGAAGTCACTTCTGGGGCATGAATCTCAGCTGCACCATCTGCCAGCTGTGCAACCTTGGGCAAGTTGCTATATCTCTCTGATCCTCAGTTTCCTCATCTATGAAATGGGAACACTGTCTAGCTGCAGATAAGAACTCAGTAAGCATTTAAGTACTAAGCAGAGGGTACATGTGCCAGAACCTGGGGGTTGGGCAAGGCCCCAGAAAGACTCTTCCATAGGAGGGAAGGAGGAAGGGCAGGAAAGAAGACAGGGCAGAGCAGGTTGGGGCAGAAGGGTGGAGGGCGGAGCTGGACCGGGTGCCAGGGAAGTGCGTGTGTGTGTGTGTGTGTGTGCTCTGACCTGGGAGTAATGAACAGGGGACACAGAGAGTGTTTAAACAGGGCGGTTTTTGTTTTTGTTTCCTCTTATTGAGGTATAATTCACATATCATAAAATTCACCCTTTTAAAGTGTACAGTTCAGTGGTTTTTCGCATATTCATAAAGTTGTACGCCGTTAGCACTATCGAACTCCAGAGCATTTTCATAAAGAAACCCCACACCTTTCAGCAGGTGCTGCCCCTCCTGGTAGGCGGGGCAGTTCTGGGATCGACGGTCCTACAGCCTCCACAGCCTCCAGCTCCAGGCTGGAACCCAGAAAGAAACAGCGGCGTCATCTCGCACTGAGATGTGGGGCTGGAGCGCCGCTAAGGGGTCAGGCCAACCTGGCCTCAGCCTCTCAGCCCCTCCCAGCTCCTCGCTTCATCTGAGGAAGCAGGGGGTGGGGTGGGGAGAGGCTGCTGAGAGGCGGGAGCTCAGGGCTTCCTGTGCTCACCACAGTTACCGTTTTCATATCTGGACCGGGTCACTAGGCTCCCAGAATCTCCCTCCCCCTCCCGGACTTGCACAGACTTGTCCTAACAGATCTGAGATCAGCAGCTCTCCTGGTTCCATCCTCCCCACACAGGGCGCCTCAGGGCTCCCCTGAAAGGAGGCAGTACCTGTGGGGCTGCTGGAGGAAGGTGGGGAACATTTGAGGTTCCGACTGGTTCTCAGAGAGGCAGGAGTAGGGGCCCAAACAGCTCTCAGCACCCCCTACTGATCCAGCCACGCTTTGGGTGGCTGTTACCTGGCTGGGATGTGAGGAACACACAGGGGGCTCCTCCGTTGCTCCCTGCACCGCCCACTGGGCTTAGCTCTGCTCGTTGCTTGGAGGGTCCCAGGCCCTGCACGGTCAGGACTGTCTGGCTTAGCCTAGAGGCAGCTGAAGCAGGAGGAAAGGCCATCTGGTGAGACGAGGGACGGCAGGCAGGACATTGTTGAGCCGGCTGAGGCATCCCCTGGCAGTGACAGGGGCTTCTGGGATCAATTAGCAGAACCACCCTAACAGGGCTCAAGGCCCCTGACACAAGCTCTACAGGCACGTGTCATCGATCGGAGCCTCTGACAGCCTCGGCAGCCAGGAGGTGAGGCCAGGGCTGCTGCTGGCCTTTTGCCTGTGCCTGGGCTGCGCCTCCCGCCTCCTGCAGCCCTGCGCGGGGCCTGCCCCTTCCCAGCAGGAGGGAGGGGCTGGTCTTCCAGAACCTGCGCTGTCATTGCCTCGCCTCTCCAGGTGCTGTGGGGGCAGCAACATGTCTGTCTCCATTTTCACATGTGTAAAATGGGTCACGTACTAATTAGAGATCACTTCCTGGAAATTAGGGGAAAAAAAAATCATTCTCCCTCTCGTCAAGCACTGGCACCAAATCACCAGCCAAGGAAAAGACTCACTTATTCTTTAAACAAATGTCTCCTGAGCTCCTATGATGAGTCAGGCACAAAAGCAGACAAGCGCCCCCCACCCCACCCCCATGCTCTGGAAGCCCGGAGCCTCCGGGAGAGATGAATTGATTCAAGGAAAGGAGGTCAGAGCAATGAATGAACTACTTAGTAGGGAGAGGGTTTTAGGGAAGGCTTCCTGGAAGAGGTGGCATTTGAGCAGGAACTCCCGTTCAGGTGCAGAGGTAAGGATTTTGGCACTTTGGGGAAGAGCAGTCATAGATGGGAGCATGGATGGGCCTTGGGGTCAATTTGGGCCACGGGAGCTGGTCAGAAGTGAGGCTGATGGACTCCACAAGGTCAGAGCCGTCAGTCTCTTATCCCAGCGCCAGCACAAGTCCTGGCGAATTTTGGAACTGGAAGGTTGCGAGACCCCTGAGTGCGGGGATGAGGGACAAGACCTCCATCCTGTGGACAGTGGAAGGGTGTGAGGTAGGGGCCAATCTCCTTCTTTGCATATGGATGTCCCTTTCTCCCGTTGCTACTTGTTGAAAAGACTTTTCCCTGTTGAATTACCTTGGCCCCTTTGTTGAAGTGATTTGACCATAAATGTAAGGTATTGCAGGGTTTTCAGAGCGGAGCGAGTCAGACGTGTGCTATCAAAAGATCGGTTTGGTGGCAGAGACTGGGAAGGGCTGGAAGAGGGAGGGGCTGGAGGGAGACTAAATGGGTGGGCTCAAAGGAGGAAGGGCAGAGGGACTGGGGAGGAAACCAGGTCACCTTGGGACCCATGGTGGGGAGCCAGGTATAGGGCTGTGCCCTGAGCCAACACAATGAGGTTAACCAGCACGAGGTCCCCTGGCCTGTGGCACTCACTGGGGAATCAGGATCCGGTGGGCAAAGGAATGACAGAAAAAAAACCTTTGCTCCTCGGTCCCTGAAGTTCCACAAAGTGGTAAAATTAAACCCTCTCCAGATACAGCCATTGCAAGTAGGTTTTCAGGTAGCGAGAGGATTGTAAATGGGGAACAATGCCAATTACAGCAGCATTATCCCAGATTATAAAGCTTCCAAGAGTCGGCTCACACCTCCAGGCGTGCTGTGCCTGAAATTTCCAGGAGACACTTGGGATCCAAATGTCTAGGTTGCCTGACACCAGGCCCCGCAGTGGGCGTGGGGTGCCAGGCAGGTCTGGCCCCACCATCTCTGCAGACTTGTCGCTGTTTGCCCAAGGAGATGACCACTGTGGGGGAGGGGAGAAGAGCGGTAGGACACCCCAGACCCCCACAGCTCTGAGAAACGGGATATGAGCAATGGGAGGCTGACAGGCCCTCACTGAAGGAAATTTGTCCCTTCCTGGGCTCCCTCAGGCCTGGAGGCACTGGGTCCCTCTAAGGCTCTTCCTGTCCCCCTCCCCACTGCAGGACGCCCCCTCCCCTGACCTACGGAGGCAACAGAACTACACACAGTTGTAGCCAGCCCAGCAATGCCCCTTCCGGGCCATATGACCTTTAGCCAATTAGCTTCTCTGGATCATAGTTTCTGCTCTAGTAAAATGGGAAGACAAGCCCTTCATTTTGCAGCGTGTTTTCAGAATTAAATGAGATATTGCAGATAAATAGCCCGAGGGATAGAAACTAGTACGACCGCCATGCACAAGGATTTGGCAGCGCCCGGGAAAACAGTTCATGTCCACACCCCGACCGGTTTGCAGGTACGTCCAAGGACGTTCCCCGCAGCCCCTTCGCTGGTGTGGGAAAATTGTGAGCAACGGCAAGACCACTGGAGGAGCCCGATTACATTAGGGTCCACCGGCCCCGCGGAAGCCTCTGGGGTGAGCAAGGCTGGCAGCTCTGAGTTGCTGTCACGGGCAGACCCCCACCCCGTGGGGCCGATGAACAAAGCAAGTGCAAGTAACGCCTCCAGAAGGACGCCCTTTAAGCTTTTCAGAACCCCACACAAGGACTATATATCTTATACGTCTGTATATAAGCGTATCCATATGCAGAGGCATAAAAACAGCCCGGAAGAAAACACACCCAAATGACTCAGGGGTCAGCCCCGGGGAAAGGTGTTGGGGTGGAGGATTCGAGGTGGCGAGAGCACCGAAGGGAATTTCACTTTGCCGTAGTCTGTTTGACCGCCAGATGCGGTCACCTCACCCGGGTAGACAGACATTAAAAACATGCAGGCTACTGCCAAGCGCGCAGAGTAGGGCCGGACCCGAGCTCGCTCAAGGCTCGGAGGCTGCAGTTGGAACTGCAGGGCTGGGACCTGGGGAGGAAGGTGTCTCAGTGCCTCATGCTGATGTCCCCGGTTCTTGGAGTCTGGATTCAGAAATGGGGAAGCCCCGCAGGTGGACAAGTGACATCTCCTAGCATCCAAGCGAGACAGGGAGAGACGCCACTCCTTCAGCCTGGCTGGGCTGAGGCCGCGGCCCACCTCTGCTAGCTGAGCGTTCTGCCAAGAAAACTATTGAACTACATAAAAATCCATCCTGGAAACCCCAGAGGCATCCTTAGAATGGAGCATGGCCTTTAAATTAGAATGTTAAAAAAAAAAAAAAGAAACAGGGCAAATTTGCCTGTAACTTGATTTCAGGTTAGTGAGGGCTGGTGGCCAAAAAGCAGTGGCTGCGCCTGGCAGAGCACCCCCACCCCTTGCCAAGGGCCTGCGATGTTGGCTGTGAAGGTGGGGTTCCCCATGCAACCAGCACGTGTTCCCATGGAAACTCTGCTTTGCAGAATCCTCTGGAAATTGTTGCCGAGGAGGGGCCCCCGCTTCCCACACCCACTTTGCAGTTTGGTTTCTGGGGATGGTTTTCTCCAGCAAATGCTGAGGGGAGCAGGAGCTGAGGGAGGGGTGGAGGCTGTCACCCCGGGGCAGGGGGCAGGTGCGCCATTTCTGAGCTGCTGCCCTGCAGAGGCCAGGGGGGAGCCCGGGCATCAGGAACACTTGAAATGTTTCAGATGCCCCGAGGCTCTGAAGGGGGGGGGGGGCCCTGACAGTGGGAAATGCAGGTCAGGGCAGGGGCAGGCCGGACCTTGGGGCAGGGTCCCGACAGGAGGAAGCAGCGCCTGAGGCCTGGCCCTCAGGGAAGCCTGGGGCTCCTCCTTGCAGTTCTTGGCCCAGGCTACACCTCAGGGTGGCTGCCATCACCCGCCCTTAGGGTCTAAGACTCCCCTTCTCCTGGGTGTCACCTATTCCCCATCAGGCCCCTTCCCTGGGGCATTCTCCCAGCTGCTTCTTCTCCAGCCCCTCCTGAAGCCACACGCACCCCCTCTCTGCTAGGCTCCCCTCCCTGCCTTGCAAGATGCTCCCTGCAGGGGCCGCCGCAGAGCCTGGGTCCCCACCTCCCAGGAGGCCTGCCCCTCATTTAGCAGACCCTCCACACTGCCCCCCACCCCCGCAGCCTGCTTTTCCTGAAGCATTAGTGGAGAAGGAACGCACACCAGGCACAGCCGCTGAGCCTCTGCAGAGCGGGGAGTTCCCATCTGTCCTCTCTGAGCAATGCCGAGCAGTCTTGATTGTCACTGAAACCCAGGCTCAAGTGGACATAGCTGCTGAGAGGTGGAACTGGGGAGGCCAGCGGCCTCCCAGCCCCCAAACGACCTCCAAGTGTGGTTCCTCTCTCTCCTCCCCTCCACCCACTCAGAGTCACCCACAGGCCTGCCAGGCTGCCTGCGTGGAGCTCTCTGTCCTCTCCTCCTCCCTCACTGACCCTGCACCCCCTGGGGGAATCGGCCACCCCCGACCCCTGCACCAGCCCATCTCCATAGGCTCTCAGTCCTGGGGCTGGGGGGTGCCAGGCGCTCGGTCTTCTTTGCTCCACTCCGAAGCCCCAGAACAGCCTTCCCCAGCCCACCCTGTGCCAAAGCCCCTCTGAGTGTCCTGCCCTTCTCCCTCCCCATCCTCTCCCTCCTCCCCACCTCTCTTCTTGCTCACATCAAAACCCCCTGGCTACAAAGCCTTACCCTGAGCTGGACTCAGCCGCCATGCTGGCGATCCTTAGGAGGGTGACTGGTTGGTCCCTGAGGGCCCCGTAAGCCCCAGGGAGGAGTTGGGGTTTTCTTCCAAGTGAGGTGGGGACTGTGGAAAGTTTTGGGTTTTGAGCGCAGAGAGGGACAGGACCCGCGAGGTGAAGAGGGTGTGGGGGCAGGGCAGCCATGCCGGGCCGGGGCCGGGGCCAGGGCGCGCGGCGAGTGGTAACCCTGCCAGGTCCCCCTCTCCCCTAGGGCCAGCTGGAAAAGGCTGATTCCCAGCCAGGGGGCCTGGGGTCCGGGGTCCAGGCCCAGCCAAGTGGCTTCCTCCTGGGCTTGCTTGGCTTTGGGTTGCTCTCGGGGGCTCCCAGCTGCCTGAGGCGCAGTCTCCCCTCACCCCCACCCCCACGCTGGCCGCCGCCTGGCCCGGGCTGTTGGGAGTCAGGAACCTGGACAGCCCTGCTCAAAGCAGCTTCACCTCCCTAAACAGGCACGGGGTCCGCTAACCTCTAGCCTCCCGGGGAGCCGAGGCCTCCCCACCGAACCTTATAACTCAGCTCAGAGCCCTCCTTGCAGTGTGCTTGCCGGCCGGGCCCAGACCCAAGCCGGGAGGCTGCGGGCTCTCCTGAGGGTCCAGGGAGGCCCAGAGGCACCCTAGGAGAGGGGAGGGGCTTCTTCTGAAAACCAGCCTAAGTCCACCCTCCACCCCCAGCTTTTCCATCCCTGAGGAGAGGGGCCTGGGCTGCCCAGGGCTGGTGGCTCAGTGCTGTTAGGGGCTAGGGTCAGGGCCTGTGCTTTGGGCCCCCCACCCTTCCCATACACATTTGGGGTTTATGTGCGAAGGCGCCTCTGGGGCCTCTGGGGAGGGGGTGGGGGTGGGGGGGAGGGAGGCGTGGCTTGCCCGTTTTACAAAGGAGAAAACAATGGGAAGACGAGGAAGGCCAGGGGTGAGCCCGACTGCCTGGGTGATCTAGACCCTTAGCTCCCCACTTCCTGTAGGGTGGGCTTCCACTCACGCGAGGGGCTGCTGCAGGTGAAATGAGGGCCGATGTGAGCGCTCGGAATAGCGGGAATCGCACAGGGCCAGGCTCAGAGGGGCCACCGTCCACACGGGGACTGGGCTTCTGCAATATGAAGGGATCCCTCCGCCCACCCAGGCAAGGCCTCAGGCACCAAACCAGGTAGCTATGACAGAGACAGGTGGTCCTCGATCCCCGGGGGGCCTGGGCTGAGCATAACTCCAGTAAAGGCAGAGGAGGCAGCTGAGGTCAAGATGGGCCAGAAACAGGGGCTTAGGGGGACTGAGCCTTAGGGTGGAAGGAGGAGCCGCGGAGGCCCAAAGGGCGGAGAAGGCTTGAGGAGAGGGGCTGACAAAGAAGTTGGCACAGTGCGTACAAAAGGCCAGGCAGATGGGAGACAACCTCAGGGTCCCTGGTGCGGGGCAGACGGCTTTAGGTCGTCCGGCTTCTGGTTAGCCAGCACCTCCCCTGCTCCGAAAGGTCTGGATCCCCTTCCTCACCAGCGGGCACCGGCCCTTGGCCGCTCTGGCACCGCAGCCACTCAGCGACCACCTCGGCCCCTGCTCTGTCCCCGAGGCCAGGCCGGCCTCTGCACGATTCGTTCTTCCCCATGCCCCATACTTCCCATGCCAGCCCCCAGCTTCACCTTGTGTGGCCGCCTTGTGCCTGTGGCATAGATGGGCAGGGGGCGGGAGGGGGCATTGCATAGTTGCTCCTTTATTCAGCCGCTTTGTGTGCACACAGCACTGACGAGGGCCTCTTGCCAGGTCCCTCCTGAGGAGCTCCCAGTCGCCCTGTAGGCCGTGGTACAGGCTGGTGCCAAGAGAGCCTGTGAGTCTCGAGAGGGTGAGGAGGGCTCTGGGAAGGGGCGTGGTCCGCGAGAGCCCTTGAAGACTGAGAAGGTCCTGCCTCACAGGCGGAAGAACTTGGACAAACGTCTAGAGATGGGAAACATTCGGTGGGTGTGCCTGGGTGGGGGCAGGCCGAGACGGGAAGGGCCTGGAATGTGGGGGTGAGTGAGGGGTGCCCCGGGGCCTCGCTCTTGGTTCATATCAAGTCCTTTGGAGGGAGGAGCTGCCCCTGAGCCTCTGGTCCAGGGCAAGACCTATGGGCAGGTGGAGCTGTCCTAGAGATTTTCATAGACCAGGTTAAATTCTCCATCAATCTCAAATTTATGTGCATTTTCCTGGGGGGAAAAAAGAGAAATAAAATGATAGGGAAAAGAACAAACTGGCACTAATTTCGTTTTAGTCAGATACAAACAAACCAATGGCTTCCTGCATATCTGTGACGGGCAAGCCTGTCCCTGCCCGCAAGCCCACCTTTCCAGCCTCTTCTCTCACCGCTCCACCCCACCCCTGCTCTCTGCCTTCCAGCCCCATGGGCCTCCCCGCCCCGTGGGCCTCCCCTTTCCTGACTCACTCTTCCTTCTGTCTGGGAAGTTCCTTCTACCCCGCCTGTTCCCCCAAACCCTCCTGCTCACCCTGCAGGGCTTGCTCAGCATCCCCAAGAACCCCCCTCCCAAGCCCTGGTCTGTGCTTCTCCAGAGCCCACCTCCCAGATGGGGCTACAAGTGCCTCTGTGTTCGTCGGGTCAGTGACCCTGTTCCTGCAGCCCCACAGTTCCTGGAGAGCAGGGACATGTCTTACCATCCTGGCTAGCACCCCAAGGCCTGGCACAGGACAGGTACTGCCTGGGCACTGCCTGGGATGACCCACACAACTTTGGGGGGGTCCCAGGATGGGGAAGTCCCGCCTCCAGTCAGGTCCTAGTTCAGGGTGGTGTATAGAAAGGGCTTTGGGAATAAGAAAGTCACTAAAGAGCGCCAGCCTAGGTCCCCTGGGCTGGGGAGACCAAGCACCAGGACCCCACCACGACTTCTTGATGGCTCTTCTAAGGTACCCATGGGCCTACCCACCAAGCATGGGCTCTTGTATCCGCTCAACAGCCCCTCGTGCTTTATGGGGTCCAAATCTGTTGGAGATGTCATTTAAGTTGGAGCTCATTGGAACTCAGGGGCACTGGTTTGGCAGCCAGCTGTCACTCATCCACTCTACAGATGAGCAAACGGAGGTTTAAAAGAAAATCGCGATTCAGCGAAATGCCGCGGCTGCCAGCACGGTGATAAGCGAGCCCTGGCCAGGCCAGCCCCGGCCAGCACCAGCTCAGATTCCGGCCCCCAGCCTGAGCTGGCATCAGCCTGGGGGCAGCCAGAAGCCTCACGCCCCTGCCTGATTGGCCAGTGTAGACACTGTGCTGTGTCCAGTGGCAGTTACCATGGCTCACATTACACAGGCACCTAGGGGGTCCCACTACAACATTCGATCCTCACAGCAAACCTGTGAGGTGAGTGCTGTCAGGCTCCTCAGTTCACAGACAGGTGACTTGGGCACAGAGGGCAGCCGCTTGGCCGGGGCTGCCCAGTGGCTAAGGGCTGGAGCGGGGGTTCCAGCACGTCAGCACTGTCACTGCTAGGCCAACAGCCTCAGGAGAGCACTTCGATTCAGCAGCCGGGGCTCACTCCTGTGGTCCTACGTGCCCCCTTTCACAGGTGAGGAGAGGGTCGCACGGAACTGAGGGGGAGCTGTCCCGCGCCCGGCATACCTGGGAGAGAAGGCTGCCGCCGGAGGGCGGTCTGCTGGCCCCGGGCTGCATGCAGGCGTAGATCTCTGTCTCTCGGCGCTGCAGGGCCTGCAGAAGGCAGTGCGAGGTCAAGGGGAGGTGGACAGAGGGGCAGGGCCTGGCCCCAGCAGCCTGCGGGAGCTCAGAACACGGGCAGACCCTGTGGGCCTTAGCCTGTGAGGGGACGCCACGCCATATCTGGTCACACCGCCACACCTGTCGTACCTGCCATTCCCTCTCTTTGGAGCCGCCTAACCCCTTCGCATTTGTACCCCCTGCCACCTCCCTCATACCACCTCAGGCCTCCAGCCAGCCCACCCCAGCCGTGACACCGTGACAACAACTCCAATAGCATGCCCTCCCAGCATCCCCCCTAGCTCCCCTGGTCCAAACCCCTGTCCCTGTGAGGGTTCCACTCACCCATCCATACCCTCTAGATCTCCCTTGACTCCCTACTCCAGCCGGCACTCACAGATGACCTGGGCACCCATTGGGGTCACTCTTCTCTCCCATCTAGCTGTACCCGCTTTGTCTCTGGGCCCCTGAACCCACGGCTGTGTGGGGAGTGCTTCACAAACTGCACCAAACGATCTATGATGGGGGTTCCTCATTCACCTGGGTGTGCGTTTGGGGGCCACACACTCTTGGCCCAGCTATGAGCAGCCTGACCAGGGGCCTCGGGATGGTAGAAAGAACCAGGGCTTTGAAATCAGACAAGACTAAGTTCGACTCTTGGCTCTGATACCTGCCAACCATGGGCAACCCCTGAGCCTCTCTGCACCTCGTCAGTTTTCTCATCTGTGAAATGGGAATGATCACATCTACCTTGCAGGCTCAATGCGTGATTAAATCAGATATTGTGCATGACAGGCCCAGCACGGGGGCTGGAAAATAGAAAGTATTTCATAACTGTTGAATCATCATCAGTTAAATGGTCATAAAAGAGGCTTGACACCCCCCTCCCCTTTCTGTGCTCACAGACTGGACCCCGTTTGGGACCCATCTCTGACAGTTAGGGACTGTCAGAGATGCTGTTGGGGACTGTCAGAGCAGAGCCACCAACAGCCCAAGCGAGAGGCAGGAACTTTTCCTTCCCACAGGCACATGTCATAGGGATGCCGGCTGGTTGCCAAGGAGGTGGTTTCCCTGGCAACAGGCAAGCAGGGGTTGCCGAGGCAGGCTGGAGAGACAGGTGGTGCTCTGAGGCAAGGGAGGGAGGAGGTGCTGATGGGAGGGGGGAGGCACCGAGAGGTAGCAAGGCATGAAAACCTGTGTAATAAACCATTTGGCTCTTGGGAGACCCTCACTTCAAGGGCATCACTCACAGTGATAGCAAGATGGCCCTGGGGACCAGTTCAAGGGACCTCTGAGTTAGAAAGAGAGTGGGTGGGTCTTGGGAGAAGGGCTTCCAACCTGCCTCCTGATAACGAAGGGTGCAGAGCCGTCCCAAGGAGGAAACCCAATTCTAGGGGAAGGATACTCCCAAGGCCTGCTCTGACCCGTTCAGCTGTCATGCTTGCCCAAAGCACCGGCCATCACCCACGAACCTGGCCCACAGAAGCCCTGTGCCCCCACCCTCTGTCCACCCAGGTCTGGGTCTCCACAGAGCTAACAGCCCCCTCCAGCTGGGCCCCCTGGTCACAGAGAGGGAGGAGGGAAGAAAAGGGCCCCCTGCTGACTTCTCTGCAGCGGAGCAGATCTGGGGCCCCATGGGTGGCTCCCTGTCCCTCGTGTCCAGCTCACGTGGGCTGCCTACCACACATTAGCCCAGAAAGGCCCAGAGATGTCTCAAGTCACACAGCCCCGCCCCGTGGTAGAGCCAAGGTTGGAACTCAGGCCTTTTGCCCCCAGCTCCTTGTGCTCCC
>PVJD01008350.1:0-52832 GCA_004026545.1 Mormoops blainvillei | reverse complement strand
GAGGCCAGAGCTGAAGTCAGCTGCCCTGGGCCAGGACTTAATCTGAGGGCCCTGACATCGGTCCCCCTGTAATGCCCACCCCCTGTGACCAAGGAAAACAAGAGCTGCGCTCCCGTGGGCACCTGCATGTAGAGCGTGCACGACGCCCTCTAGGGGCAGAGGGGCGAGGCCTGGGGGCTGTTTGGAGACAAGCGGCACTCGGTGAGAAGGAGCACTGCGCTCCAGCTCAAGGTCTGAAGTGCACGGGCCGCTGAAGTGACAGGTGTCTGGGGCGGCAGGGCTGGTGCAGGCCTCTCGTGCCAGGCCGAGGAGCTGGCAGTGGGGAGCCCCTGAAGGTTTCCGAGTGGGAAGTGACAGCGTCGGTGTGTTCAGTGAGTTCCTGCTGCTGCCGCAAGGCGCAGGAGGGCTGCAGACCGACAGCAAGAATGAGGGCACCGGGCCAGACAGAGGCAGCACAGTGTCCAAATGCTGCCCAGGAGAGTGGCGCCACAGCGCCGATGCCCCTGGTGTGCCCACTCTGTGCCTAGCACTGAATCCCAAGGACTCCCAGGCACCTGGAAGCTAAGAACAGTCCTCCATTCAGCCGTAGGGCAGGCTGCTGTGCACTTACTGTGCGCTGGGCACTGGGTTGCCGTGGGGGGCGGGGTGCTGTGAGACAACCACAATCCTTAGAGGAAAGCTGATCCCAAAGGCCCAGAGGACAGGGAGGTTGGGCGATGGAGGAGGCTGGGAGGTTGCAATTTTAAAAGGGAGGTCAGGAAAGGCCTCGCTGCAAAGGTACCCTCTGAGCAGAGAGCTGGGCAGTGAGAGAGTGGCCCCAAGGACCGTCACAGAAAGGACACACTGGAGCAGAGGGCACCGCCAACACCAGGGCCCTGTGGTGGGGGCGTGCCTGGTATGTCTGGGGAGCAGCAAGGAGGCCAGTGTGATGGGAACAAGTGAGTGACACGGAGTGACAGTGGGAGGACATGTGAACAGACCTCTTGGAGGCCACTGTCAGGGCTGTGACACTGGCTGAGTGAGACAGGGACCTCTGAATGACTGCGCCCTCGTGAGGCTGTGTCGCATAGACCCCCAACTCCAGGGATCGGCACTGACAGAAGGCCCCAGCTGCTGGGCTCCGAAATCCATCGTTCCGCCTGCACAGAGGCCATGCGCCCCATGGGCTGCTCCCGGCCAGGGTGAACACACAGGATTTCTGCCCTGGGGGACCCAGGACTCCTGCAACTTGGAGCTCCCAACAGCCTCGCTGAACCTCCCCAAGACTGCGCAGCGGTCAGCACTTCCTCTCTGCCTCCCTCCCCCGTTCTGGTCTGCCCCAGTTTCTGTCCCAGGTGGTTTCCCCGATGGAACTACCACACAACTAACACCGGCGGTGTGTCTGTTCCTCGGAGGACCCAGATGCGCCAGGGGCTCGGAGCAGAGCAGACGCAACCTGTCTGCGGTTGGACAGGATCACTCCGCTGCTGCTGGGTGGGGGACACACTGTGGGGCAAGGAGGATAATAAGCCAGCTGATTGGAAACCAAATGCAAGACTCCAGGCAACAAATGGTGGTGGCTCCCACCAGCCCTAGCCCTGGAAGGGTGAGAAGGGTCAGATTCCAGATGTGCTTTGAAACAAGATGTGCTGATGGATCAGACATGAGCAATGATAGAAAGCACAACTTCAAAATTTTTAGCCCGAGCAACAGGAAGGATGGAGCAATCATTCACTACGCTGGAGGGAGTGGTGGGGAGAGGCACTCCTGTGGGTAAAAAATTGGTTTGGGCCCTGGCTGGTGTGGTTCAGTGGGTTAAGTGCAGGCCCGCGAACTGAAGGGTCACCCCTTGGATTCCCACTCAGTCACCTACAAACCTGCCAGCCTGCCTGTAAGGAGCTCTCTGTCCTCTCCTCCTCCAAGTCAGGGCACCCCCAGTAGGGGGCGTGTGAGAGGCAACCACACATTGATGTTTCCCTCCCTCTCTTTCTTCCTCCCTTCCCCTCTCTCGAAAAATAAATAAAATCTAAAACAACGACAACAACAACAACAACAACAACAACAGATGAAACATCCAAATAGAGTTGACTCTGGTGATCAGAGATGTCTGGGCTGCAGACATAAATTTGGGGGCTGCCAGAATGTGGATGGTCTCAAAACCCTGAGAATGAATGAGATTACTCAGGGAAGGGAGTGAGGATCAAAGAGAAAAGGTCCCAGAACTGGACCCTAATGTTTAGAGGCCAGGGCTCCACTGGTCTCTAAGCAGGAACCAGTGAAGGAGGCTGAAGCGGTGTGTTTGTGAGTCAAGGCGGGGCATCAGGAGAGAGTGGAATGCTCCAGAAGCAAGGGAAGAAAGTGCGCCAAGGAGGAAGGAGATCTTGGTGGTGTCAGATGCTTCTGATTCATCAGGGACAGTGAGAACCAAATGCTGACCAGTAGATTTCACGGTGTGGAGGTCAACGGAGACGTTGAGAAGAGAAGAGGTGGGCGGATAGCCCGAAGTGGGTTGGGAAAGAGAGAGACAAACTGAGCTCCGACAGTTCTAAGGTGTTTTGAAGAAAGAGCAGAGCTGCTGGAGGGCGATGTGGGCTCAAGACAAGGAAGTTAGGATGGAAGAAATCATAGCATGTCTGCAAACTATAAATGTAATATTGTATCACTAGCCCTATTTTACAGATTATGGAGCCAAGATTTAGAAAGTTTAAGTAGCAGAACTCATGAGCAAAACAACCAGGTTTTGAACCCCAGTCTGTCTGATCCACTCCAAATCCATGTTGCTTAACAGGTAAATTAAAAAATTTTTTTTTTCCTTTTATTGATCCTAGAGAGAGGGGAAGGGAGGGAGAAAGAGAGGGAGTGAAACATCAGTGTAAGAGGGAAGCAGTGATTGGTTGGTTGCCTCTTCCACGCACCCGGACTGCAGACCAAACCCGCAACCCAGGCATGTGCCTGACACGGAATCCGAACCAGTGACTTTTTGGTTTGTGCGATGATGCCCAACCCACTGAGCCACACCAGCCAGGGCTACTAGGTAAACTTAAAAAAAAAATTGCAGCACTATAGCTTTCCCCCCCATGTCTTAATATATCATGAGCATTCCCCCACATGAATACAAAGCAAAAAATTGACATAATTAAAAGGAGAATACACAAATCTGCCATTACATGGGCAGATTTTAACTCACCTGTCTTAACATCTGTTAGACAAAAACCAAATAAGGATATGGGGCATTTTAACAACATCAACCTGACCTAATGGTCATTTGGGAAACTCATGTAGCTGTGCACAATGCTGATTCTTCCCAAGGACGCACAGAATGTAAGCTGATCCATAAAGCAAGTCTCAAAAGACTACAAAGGGTTAAAATCATACAGACTATATTGTCTGCTCACAGTGGAATTAGTGAGAAATAAAAAAACAGGATAATAACTAGAAATAATTAAACATTTGAAAATTAAGCAAAGCACTTTCAAATAACCCACGGGGCAAGGAGGAAATCTCAATGAAAAATTTAAACAGAAAGATAATTAAAAATACAACATGTCAAAACTTGTGGGATACAGCTAAAGCCAAACATAAAGGGAAGTTCATAGCTTTAATTGCATAAAATAAAAAAAGAAGAAAGATTGAAAATCAATAATCTAAGTATTCAGCCATAGAGAGTAGAAGGAGGAATATTAAAAAATCTTCCCCTAGAAGTTGGGGACAAGACAAGGATGCCTGCTGTCACCACTCCTATTCCCCATCATACCAGAGGTCTCAGGCAGCACAATAAAACAAGAAAAATAAAATAAAATAACAGGTATGAGGATTAGAAAGGAAGAAATGAAACTTCCATTTTCATAGATGACATGGCTATGTTCATATATAATCCAAAGGAATTTACAGAGAAACCATTAGAATTAATAAGTGAATTCAGCAAGGTTACCTTATACAGAAAATCAATATACAAAGATCAGTCATGACTTCTGGTCAAGATGGCGGCATAGGCAGACATGGCTCACCTCCTCGCAAAACCACAACAAAATTACAACTAAAATATAGAACAACCATTGCTTAGAACTGACAGAAATCGAGTTGAATGGAAGTCTGCAACTGAGGAATTAAAGAAACCATATCCATCCAGACTGGTAGGAGGGGCGCAGATGTGGAATGGGCTGGTCCCTCACCCATGTGTGGTGGATAAAAATTCAGGAGGGGTATCTTGGGGGCGGGAGTCCCAGCCCCACACCAGGCCCCCCAGCCCAGGGTTCCAGTGCCAGGAAGATAAGTCCCCACAACTTCTGGCTGTGAAAACCACTAGGGATTGAGTCAGTGGAAGAAACTCTTGGAGCACCAGGCAGTTCCTCTTAAGGATCCCACACATGGACTCACCTACTCAGACTCCCTCTGGGCTCTGGTGTCAGTGTTGCAGCTTGAGGGGCACCAGTGGCACGCAGGGGAAGGCTGAGGTGTCTGGCATCAAGGGGAGCAGAGGCCATTGTTGCTTTTCTGGGCCCTCCTCCCACAGATCCAGCAGACTGGAGCCATAGCTAAGGTTGCAACAACCTGGCTCAGGCTGTTTGACCCACCTTGGAGATCCCCAGAGACTCCGCCCCAGTCAACTTCCTGGCCCACCCAAGCCGCTTTTCCATATGAATGGTTGGTCTTGGCTCATGCTGCACAACTTCCTAAATCCTATCAAACAAGCAGCGGCTGGCCTCAGTGAGCCCCAGGCCCAGAACTAGGAGCCTAGATTCACAGCTTGGCTTCACCTGGGAATCTCCGAGCCCAGCGCAAGTAGCAGCCAACTCAGATTGCTTTATACTTCAGGCAGGGTGGCCCTGCGCAAAACACAGGTGGGGGCTGACCTTGGCCTATACCACCCACAAAAACCCAGGGTCAGTGCACCCAGTGGACAGCTACAGACCACACTGGAGCACCACCACCCTGCCCCTGCACAGTTGATCCTCCTCGGAGGGTGGAGGTTGGTGGTCAGTGGTCACAGTCAGTCCTCACAGCCGACTGGCCTGGGTAAATCCCTCCCACTGACCTGCCGACAGCAACCAAGGCTCAACTACAAGAGGAGGTTGTAGTCAGTCCACACGAAGGGTGCACCTCGGGTATCCAGCTTGGGGATAGGGGAGGCTGTGCCACTGGACTCTGTAGGACACCTACTACATTAGGTCACATGACCAAGATACAGAGTCAAAGCAGCTTTACCTGATACACAGAACCAAACGCAGGGATGCTGTCAAAATGAGGAGACAAAGAAACATGGCCTAAATGAAAGAACAGATCAAAACTCCAGAAAGGGACCTAAATGAAAGGGAGATAAGCAATCTATCAGATGCAGAGTTCAAAACGCTGGTTATAAGGATGTTCAAGGAACTTAGTGAGGACCTCGACAGCATAAAAAAGGTCCAGTCAGAAATGAAGGATACACTAATTGAAAGAAAGAACAACTTATAGGGAAGCAAGAACAGAGTGGATGAAGCCAAGAATCAAATCAATGATTTGGAATATAAGGAAGAAACAAACAACCATGCAGAACAATAAGAAAAGAAAATCCAAAAAAAATGAGGATAGCGTAAGCAGCCTGTGGGATGACTTTAAGCAATCTCACACTTGCTTCATAGGGGGGCCAGAAGGAGAAAAGAAAGAGCAAGAAATTGGAAATCTATTTGAAAAAATAATGAAAGAAAACTTCCTTAATGTGGTGAAGGAAATAGACATGCGAATTCAAGAAGTGCAGAGAGCCCCAAACGAGATGGACCCAAACAGGCCCACTCCCAGACACATCATAATTAAAATGCCAAAGGTTAAAGATAAAGAGATGGGAGGGAGGGTGTGGAAGAATGGGAGAGAGGTGAGGGGATTAAGAAGTACAAATAGGCAGTTTCAGAACAGCCATGGGGATGTAAAGTACAGTATAGGAAAGGGAGTAGCCAAAGAATTTACACACATGACCCATGGACATGAACAAGGGTGGGAGATTGCCTGAAGGAGTGGGGGATGTTGGGTGGACGGGGGCAAAATTCAGGACAACTGTAATAGCATAATCAATAAAATTTTTAAAAATCTTTTAAAAAATCAATCGTATTTCTACATACCAGCAATAGACAACTGGAAAATAAAATGAAGCCCTGGCCAGTGTGGCTCAGCTGGCTGGAGCATCCTCCCATAAACCAAAAGGTTGTGAGTTCGATTTCCAGTCAGGGCACATGCCTATGTTGTGGGTTCAATCCCTGGTCAGGGAGCCTACTAGAGGCAACCGATCGATGTTTCTCTGTTGCACTGATGTTATTCTCTCTCTCTCTCTCATTCTCTCTCTCTCTCTCTCTCTCCCCCCCTCTCCATCTTGCTCCTTCCCTCCCTTCCCGCTGCTTCCTCTCTCTTTAAAAGCAATAAGAAATTGTTCTTGGGTGAGGGTTTAAAAAAAAGATTTTTTTAAAGACATGAAAATGAAGATGACGCTTGTGTCCTAAAACCTTATGAGGATTAATGAGATAATGGTTAAAAGTCCTACCATGGTGCCTGGCACATAGTAGGTCCTCACAAATGGCTCCTGACGTTATCATCCCTGTGGTTAATGTCATTCTTATCTGCTCAGGTCCAGTCCAAGCTGGTAGGGACTGGTTTCACGGGATAGCAAAGTCTGTGGTCTCCCTTCACACCTTTCTGGCCTTCAACCTCTCCAAGCTACCCTGCAACCCCGAGGGGCAGTGAGCCCCTTCCCCGCGCTCCAGAGACGTCTGTCCGGGTCTCCGCGGAGCCTCAGCATAGGCGAGAAAGGCGTTCCACGCAAAAGTGAGTCTCTGTCATCAAAACTAAGCTTGTAGGAGAATATTTATTCACGTGGAAAGATGTTCCTGAGATAGTGTAACATGAAGAAAAATAGCTATATTACTTCAGTAAAAAATAAAGTATGTATGTATGGGTCTCTTTGTGTGTATTTTTTTTTTAAAGAACTGGAAGGTATAGAAGTCAAAGTTACTAGTAGTTATCCTGGAAGAAGATAGAATTAGGGTAATGGTGATTTTTTTCTTTTTGAGATATATACGAGAGAGATCTAACACGTGCATGAGTGAGTGCGTACGTGTAGAGAGAAACGTTTTATTTAACAGCTGACACCAGAAGTCCGCATGGGAAAACACCGTGATGAGTTGCTGGGAGGGAAGAGAGAGTAAGGGGAAGTCTGGGGCCACGTGGGAAGCTGAGGCTGGTGGAAATTCCTTGGGGGGAGGGTCTGAAGACCCTTGAGTGAGCCAGCATTGTTCCGTTCTAGTAGGAGCTGTCAGCGCTGCCCCGTAGGGACAACCCATTTGCCTTGTCCCCATCTGCCCCCATCCTCAGTAAACAGAGCCATACTCTAAATGCCCTCCATGTGGGGTTCTGTGGAGCTCGGGGGGGGCCCAGGTTTCATGTGTGAGTTAGGGTGGTGGGCACAGAATCCGAAGGTCAGGGGCAACCCCAGAGCCCGCTCCTGGGGAAGCTACAGGGCTCCGCCCCCTGCCCCCAGGTTCGGAGCTAAGATCCCAACCTGGCAGCTCTAGTGCTCACGGAGACCCCAGCTGACACTGGGTGGCATTTATGCTTCACTCTCTCTGCCACGAGCAGTGCTACTTCTGCAAAATAGATGTGACCGAACGAGGCCGCTCGCTGCCTTCCCAGCCGCTGAGCAGAGTGGCTGCGGGTCGACTGGTGGGTGGCCAGATTAGGTGGGCACACCCAGCCGGGCACGGGGCTGAGCCTCACCCACCAGGTAATGATGAAGACCACTGCAGTGACAGAAAAATGCGAGGACACGCGGAAGAGCACCCCCGCCCGTATCTCCTCTTGATCATAAGGGCATAAACAACGCCTGGGAAGAGGAGGGGGCGTGTGAAGAATTGAAAGCTGTTGACGCTAAAGGGCTTGGGACGGGGCCTGGCCTTTTCCTCTTTTTGTAATTCTCGTTGTTCTGATGTGGTTTGCGCAATAAAAACAGGAAGGAGTCGGTGAGCCAGTCAAGGGCATCATCTGGTTGGATGAAGGGATTTTCTTCATTCCTCAACCACTCGTGCCAGCTCCCCCTTATTCCAGAAGTGGAGGGGGACCCTGGGTCACTTCACATAATCTCAGTTCACTCTCATGGAGATCCCACCAGTTGGGACTTCTTATCCCCAGTTTACAGATGAGGAACTTAAGGCTCAGAGAGGTCACAGCTGGCCCACAACAGAGCCAAGGAACAAGGTCTCACGTCAGGCCTGAGAGGCAGGGGCCAGGTCCCCGGACTCACCGTGTAGAGGGACTCAGCTGGTGGCTGCTCCGGTTTGGCCACGCTTGGAGCCGGGCCTGGAGCTGGGGCTGGAGGCGGGCCCTTCCGGGCTGGGCGTGTCTGCGAACTCTTCATTTTCTTCTGCAAGGAGGCAAGTCGGACTGTCAGGGCTGGGGACAAGTGACTCCACAGTCTCCCTCCCTGCACAGGCCCACCAGGGGAAAGGATGGCAGACTGTCATGAGGTCACCCAGAAATTGATCACTCAGCCCCTTTTCCCCCATGCTCTCCATGGAATTATGCCAAATGCCTCCAAGACCTGTGTCTAACCACTCATCTGCCTGGAGACTCCGGCAATGCCAAAGACCCCACGAAGCACTGCCCATGGACAGAGGGCCTGACTCAGGGCAGGTGGGAGCTGCAGGGCAGTGCCAGTGTGACAGGGTCCCCCAGCTATGGAGCCAACTTTTGTGGGCAGTGCTGAGCCAACGCCAGCTGGACCAGGTGTCCGGTCCCACTCTGCCCTCCCTGGCTCTGTGGCCTCGTGCAAGCCGCTTCCCCTCGCTGGGCCTCAATTGCTCCATCGGTAACCCTCCTTTGCAAAATCATTGCAAGAATTCCAGGAAGTTAGGAGGGGACATGTGCTTGGCATTTGGGTGGCGCTTCGGTGGTCCTCAACCAACCAACACACTTTCGTCGGGTACCTGTTGTTAGCCTCATGGCGCGAAGAGATGGACACTGTCCCTGCCCTCCTGGAGCTTAGAGCCCAGTGGGAGGCGGACAAAGGACTAGAACTTTCACCAAAGCGTGGTGCACGCACTGACCTACGGGGACAGAGCCTCTGGCCCATGGGGAGGGAATGAACGCCTCGTCTGGCGGGAAGGGATGTTTAAGACCTGAAGGCTGAGAAGTTCGTTTGGCAAGAGAAGGAGGAAAGGCAGAGGGAACAGCATGTGCCAAGTCCTGAAGGTCTTGAGGAACTTCCAGATGGTTAGCAGGGCCTGCCCGGGGTGGACCTGCCCGGGTGGGTCAGGACAGCCTTGCCGGGGCGCGGCGCGTGAAGGGACTGAGCAGTGGAAAACATCAGGGGGCTTTAGAAGGGGGAGGGGCCAAAATCGCAAGGTGGTGTCAGAACGCTCAAGCTGGCTGACGGTGCAGCACTAATGGCAGCCCCGGAGGCAGGGGTGGTGGGGGGTGGGGGTGCGGGGTGGGAAGCCAGAGGGCTCAGAGAGACAGTAGGAGGTGCGTACTGAGGAGGAGGCCCGAGGTGGCCCAGGGAGGCCGTCCTATCGCGGCCCCTCGTCTCAGGCACCACACTGCCAAGAGTGGAACAACAGCCTCGTCTCTGGGTAGAAGCTAATTAAAAACCCTGGCCGCCTGCCAATCCCCAGCCCATTTACTCAGGATTAGCTCTCAAGAGCTACTTCACTTGCAGGCGGAAGCCAGCGCCACCCCTAGTCGCAGCATAACGGCTGCTCAGGAAGATGGAGCCTCACTGGGTGCCAGGTGGGGCTCTAAACACTCAGCCTGCCTGGTCTCATGCACCCTCAATGAACCTGCAAGACAAGTCTTCATATTATCTCTGTTCCACACATGAGGATGGGAAGCTCAGAAAGGGCAGGCGACTTGCCTGAGGCCACAGAGCCAGGAAGTGGCAGAGGTGGGGTTTGAACCCAGGTCTGTCTGATTTACCTGGTAGGACCTGGAGTCTTTGCTGCTTTCTTTTATTTGGCTGTGTAGGTCTCATAGACAGCGAGACAAGTACTGGCGTCCACGTCACACTTTACAGCGTGCAAAGAACTGTGGCACCGGTTCTTATTTTCATTTAATCCTCATAATATCCTGATGAGGATGGTATGGAATTCCCACTTAAAGAGGGGGAAATTGAGGCTGGTCCACCTAGTCAATGACCGCTCTTGATCGAACCCAGATGCCTTGTTCTCAAACCTGGTGCCCCTCCCCTGACGGCATGCTTTGAGGGGTCTGTCACAGGCAGAGGCCTTGGCTCACCTCAAGACAGCTGGGGGCTGGTGCCTCTCCCCTGGACATTGCCAAGGCTGGCAGCTATGACTCATGAGCAGGGGCTCCCCTGGACCCCGTGGCTAGCAAGACCCAGGCCTGGCCTCGTGGCACTCCTACTGAGACTGGAGGGGCTGCCAGGGAGGTAAGTGCCACTGTGGCATCATGGGAAGGAGCTCCAAGTCTGCCAGGGAACTGGGCCAGACTTCTCAGGGCTTGTGCCATCTCCTGATGATGGGAGAGGGGTCTGAGAAGGTGTCCCAGGCTGCGGGAACAGCACATGGAATAGCACGGGAACAAGACTATCAGGACATGTCAAGGACACGCAGAAGGATGGACTGCCAGACAGAAAGTGGCTGGATGGAAATATAAGCTCAGAGCCTGCGAGGGCGGGGCGGCAGAAGGCAGGATGCCAGAGTGTCGTTACTCAGAGAGCTGCCAGGGCAGGGAATCGGTCAGACTGGGTCAGATTTGCATGTGATAAGTCTCCTTTCACTGCCACAGGTGCGGGTGGATTGAGAGTTGGGAGGGACAGTGAAAGGAGGAGGTAAGAGAGCTGCTCCAGGAGTGGTAGGCCTTCCCAGGGGGAGGTGAGGAGGCTGGACTGGGGCCAGGGCCCTGGGGAGCCCAGAGGGAGCCTCCCTGGAAGAATCAGGTAGGTGCATTTTGTTACAGGTGCGGGGACGCTCTGCCCCTTGGAGCCCTGTCCCTGGCCATCGACAGTCCCTTTTAATTTCGATTTTCAAATGAATACACCAGTCTGTGGCCATGAGCAGCTCAGGAAACCTGTGAGGCCTCTGTTTCCTCTGCTATAAAATGGGAGCGATGCTGTCATCCTGACCACCTTGGAAATGGCGTCCTCCCAGCTCGTCTTCACTCATTCTTCCCACAAGCACGAGCTATGTGCCAGTCCCTGCCCTCGAGGGCTTACTCTCTGGTGGGGGGACAACCATACACACCTAAGCAAGAGCGTGGGGAGCAGAGTGAGGAAGCAGGGGGACCCATGTTCCAGGTAAGCAGCTGGTGAAGCCCAGGGCCAGGGCGGGGTGGGAGGGGCCAGCGGCCTTGGAGAAGGGGCTGGGTCCTGCACAGCAAAGGCTGAAAACCTGTGGTTTCTTGCAACTCCTGGTGATGAGTTGGTAGCTCAGGACCAGCCACAGGACGGGTGAGGCAGGGGCCTGGTGCAAGGGGCCACAGGCAGCCCCTATGCCAGGACCCCTTGCCAGGATGCACCAGACACCCTGCGGGGCAGCCGGGCAGCCCCTTGGACCTCGCATGCGTGCCCAGCGGACAGCGAGGGGTGTGGCGGCGGTGCTGCCGTGCGCGTGTGCGAGCGTCCCTACCTTCTTCCAGAGCAGCAGGGCTGTGCCCAGGATGCTCAGGATGCCCAGCAGGCTGATGAAGCAAAAGAACAGGACCTCCTGGCCGGCCCTCGAGGGTTCTCGGTAGCCTGTGTCTAGGAGGAGGGCAGGGAAACAGAGGGGCTGTGACACCCCACCCCACCAGCCCCCGGCCCCCCAATCCCTAGTCTCCTTTCCCCACGAGCCCCCTTAGCCCCTCCCCCACGAGAACCCCTGACTCCCGCCTCTCCTGAGGTCCGCGTCCTCACACTCGCTCTGGCTGAGGCCCTTCTGGGTCTGCCGCCCGGGCCTTGCTCAGGTGAGGCTTGCCTCTCTGGCTTCCCCAGCGCCCTGCCCCGGCGGGCTGGCCCCGCTGGCAGCTGCTTGTGGGACCCTGGGCAAGTCATTTCATCTCCCAGGGCCTCCTCTTCTCCACACGTGAGATAGTGATTGAATGAGCAGGTCTGGTGAGGCTACAGGGGGCGCTTTGTTCTGGGCCTGGCAGGCGCCTGGCCTACACGGGTGGGCGATTGGGGGTGGGGGGAGGTGTGGAGGGCACAGCCCAGCCCCTTCCCTTGAGCCACCCATCCTTTCCTCCCTCCGTCCCTCTCTCCATCCATCTGGCTGGCAAAAAATTGCAGAGTGCTGACCACGAGCCGCGCATGCCGGTGTCGGTTATTTATCAAGCACATCCTGTTACCAGGCTCCAGCCCTCGTAGGGAGGATCTCATTCGTCCCCACACGAGCCTTTGACAGGCAGGGCGTTGCCATGAAGACCAGGCCCAAGGTCACGTCCTGGCAAGCAACAGGACTGGGGTCCACACCCAGGACTTGGGTTTCCAAAGTCCCGGCCCCTCCCAGGGGCAGTCGGAGCCGCAGTCAGAGAATCATGGCTTCGGGGATGGGCTGCCCTTAATCTTTTGGTGTCATTGCTCCTTCGAGAATATGATGTAAACTAGGAATCTGTCCCCAGAAAGATGTACACGAGCCAAGTGCCCACTCACAGGCCGCCACCAACCCACGCGCATGTGCCCAGTTCTGCACTCGCTCAACCCTTGCCTTACGCCGAAGGTACACTAAGACCCAAGGACCAAGTGGAATCTCTTAGGCTGCCTTCCAGAGGTGGCCAGAGAAGATCCACACACCAGGCCTCTGCCCTTCCCGCCCAACGGCAGATGCTTTGGCATCCTCGCGTGGCCCAGGGCTCCCCTGGCACGCTCAGCTCTGATTTGCCAAAGCTTAAAGGTGAGGTAGGCACTCCCCATTCCAACTCTGTGCCCCAAACTCTGCTGCATGGGCCGGTGGTCCCTCGGCCCTGGAAGAGCCACGGAGGCCTCACCTCTGACCAGGATGAAGGTGCCGTTGCCTTTTTCACGGTACTTGGAAGGCCAGTTGACGTAGCAGTAGTAGGTGCCAGTGGCTGACGCGTTGCGCAGCTTAGGGGAGATCTTGCACTCCGTGGTAAGGGTCTGGTTCTCTGTGCCCACGCGGGGTTGGCAGCCAATCTTCCTCAGCACGCTCTGCTGGCCCTGGCGGTCCACGTAAAAGTAGCCGAACGTGATGTTTTTGATTTCTTTGGTGTACACATAGGTGATACTGCAGTTGAAGGAAGCGGTCTTGTTGGCCAAAGTGACCATAATGGGCGGGCCGGTGTGGATCACAGACTGCCCTCCTGCTGAAGAAGAGAAAGGAGACAGTGGCTTACTCTCCAGGCTGCTTCAGTCCCGCCCGCTTTCCCAGAAGGCCCATGCCTCTCACCACCTTCTCACGCACTCGCGCTGGGCAGGTGCTGCGCCCAGTGCTTTACACACAGGGCTCGCCATCGCCCAACACACCCGCGGCAAAGTGTGTAAAAGCTGCCTTTTACAGAGAAGAGGAGTCTGATGGTCAGGGAGGCCAAGCTGCTGGCTTTCCATCTCTCGGGGGTGGAGCTGCAACCCCGCCCACCTGGGGCTAGAAGACTCCAGACCCCACACTCCCACCACCATCCTTCCCAAAGGCCCAGAAGCCTCGCTGGATAACAGCACAGGCCTGAGATGACTCAAAGCTGGTGAAGATCAAAAGTAAAGAGGGAGGAGGCAGGAAAGTGGCAGAAAGAAGCACTTCCTGGCAATAGGTTCTTGGAGGGAGGCAGGCCTGCCCATGGCTGTCCCAGCCTGAAGGAGGAGGCATGCCAGGCATTGGGAGAGACAAAGCTTTGCCTGAATCTGAGCTCGGAGGAGAGCTTGTCAAATTTTTATAGGATATAACAAGCAATGCCCCAAGAGCAGTTTTCTGACAACGCGGAGGTGATCCACACGCGGCCCTTTAGCCTTGACCGTGATGTTCGGCGACGGTTACCATGGCAGTTTTGTGGGAGCTGTCTCCTCCCCACCCCCTCGGAAAACAGCCTGAAAGCCCCCAAAGCAGCAGCCTGCCTGGCCGGGCCTCCTGCCCTCCCGCAGCCTCATGAGATGCTGGTCAGTTTCTGGGCTGGGTCAGCAGACGCCGCCTCCCCACACCCAGACCTCAGCTGCACAAGCCCCCTCAGCCTCAGCAGGCCTGGTCCCCCCAGCACCTTCCCTTTTCCAGCAGCCAAACAGCAGACAGTTCTAAATTGAGGTCGGCAGCGAGCAGCCAAGAACATGCTGGCCAGGTTGTTAATCGGGAGAAGATCGTGCTTTTGAGACGCTCGGAGGGAGCAGGGAGATTTATTTTGTGGGGGGAAAGCGAGGCGTGGGCCTCCTGCCTGTGGTGCGGGGCTGGCGTCAGGCCAGGCTGGTTCCTGCTCAGGTCTCTGCAGCTCAGCCCCGAACGGGATCCCAGGAGGAGGGAAAGCAGGTCCTCTGGAAGCCTGGGCACAGGGCCAGGGATGGCCCTCCACACCAGTTAGTCCCTCGAAGCTCCGACTACGCTGATATTTGGACTTCCTTATTGGGCAACTAAAGAGACACCCCCTCCCCCAAGGAACTGCAGTCAGTGGCAGTTCCGGGAATCGACGGGCATGCCTGGGTGTCACAGCAGGTCCGTTTCGTCATACGTCAGAAGGATGAGCTGGCACGGGGCTCCCCTCTGGCAGGTGGGGCAGGCGGGGATCTCAGAGCACACGTCCTATCCCTGGGCCCCACTGCAGGGTGGCTGTTGCTGCTGTTTACCTAGAAGAGTCTCTCCGTCATAAACGAGGAGCTGTGACTCGGGGCTGAGGTGTGTCCGAGTCGTGGCAGGGGCAGGGTGCGGGTCCCAGGAGGACCGCGAAGGACAAGCGGTGAGAGGGTGAAATGGGCATTACTCGCCTGCCCAGCAACCCCATGCTGTCGTCAGTCTTGGACAGACAGACAGCAGGCTCCCATCTGCCGTCCGCTCTGTCTGGGACCCCCACCTCCTTACCTGGCCAGCTCCTACTTAGTCCCCTGAGCCAGCTGGGGAATCACTGCCAACGGTTTGGTTTTTTTAAATGCTCACTTGAGCACTTTTTCTTTTTTCTCACTGCTTTTAGAGAGCAAGGAGGCAGGGGGGAAAGAGAGAGGAAATCGATTGGTAACCTTCTGGTATGCACCCCAACCAGGGATCGAACCCACAACCTAGGTATGTGCCCCAACTGGGAATCGAACCCCCAACTTTTCAGTGCACAGGATGACACTCCAACCAACTGAGCCACGCGGGCCAGGACGGTGCCAGTTTTTAGTTGCATCCTCCTGTTTGGTTCTCACAGTGGTACTGGGAGGTAGCCAGTGTAGGCAACGGGCTAGGATTTCCTTTGGGGTTCCGGAGGTAGGAACCGAACCCAAATCACCAGGAAGGCGGCCATGCCAAGGCCTGCGCAAAGGCCTCACCACCTCCCCTGGAGCCTCCTGCTCCTCCTCTCCGAGTATCTGAGAGGCCACTCCGGGCCTGGGGAGGTTGGACATGCTGTCGGCACTACGTGGCCACCTTCCTGTTTGTCCTGGCAGGAAGACATTCACCCAATTGTCTTAAAAAATTCTCCGCTTTTGAGGTATCCTTCCAGAGAGCGATGGAATCTGCTAGTGCAATTAAGCCGATCTTTACGGTTCTGGGGGATGCTATAAAAATAGATGGCTATTGTTCTGTAATCTTCTGGGATTCATTATTTTAAGGTCAGAGGGTTGGGATCATGAAATGCACGGCCCTGGCTCAGGTCTTGACAGAGAGAGGAAAACCCAGATCCTGGATGAAACTGCTGTCTCCAGAACGGGAAGCAGTGAGGCAGTCCGTGCGGCTCAACGACAGCAGCCAATCTGGGGACGGCGGGACAGAAACGGGGCAAGGGGGGGGCCGCGGTTCCAGCGGAGGCGACTGGGTTCCGGCCTGGTGATATCGCTAATTACCTCCACTGCCCCTTCTTTCCACTGAGTGCCGGCACCCCGGACCCAGATCCCAGCAGCCCAGCCCCCACCCCCGCCGGGACCTGGACCTCCACGAGGCCCCATCTGGAGGGGCAGGCTGCTCCAGTTGGCAGTGGAGCACCCCTCAGTTACAGCTCAGTGCCATAGACAGGTTCATGGTCACTTTCAGCTACCATATGTGCGCCTCCAACAGACACTGATGGGTACTAGTGAGGTCACGGGCCCCGTCTGAGGCCTGGAGGGACTCTCTGTTATGGCAGGGGCCCCAGGGAAACAGGAAGACACTGGGGTGGGAAGGCTAGGGTGGGGAGGTGGGGGAGGGCTGTGCTTGTGTCCTGGGGTCAGGAGGTCATCGGCGAACTGAAAGTAGGAACCAATGCACACAGTAGGCTAGAAAGGGCCCGAGGACAGAGTGCAAAAAAAATGTATAAAAAACATACTCTGGCTGAGCGCCGGACATATGCCCTATGTCGACTCAACACCACAACAATCCCATGAGGCGACAACTGCAACCCTATTTTGCAGACAAAACAGCCCCAGAGGATCTTAGAGACCCAAAGCTACAGAGTTCCTAAGCGCTGGAGCTGGGATTTAAAACCAGGCTGTCTGTGCTGAGGAAGAAAAGCCAGTCTCTGGGCCAGGCAGTGGAGTCAGAACCCCGCCAATTGTGACCTGGCACAGGGCTGGGGGCGTTTGCCGTGGCACCAGGCACAGTAGACAGCAGATGCTAAAGAGAGGGGCTTGTCAGACTCCTGGCAGAAGCTACACATTGGCACAGTCAGAGGCCAGCGAGCGGCTGCAGGGCAGGGGCGCGAATGGAAAGGGGGCCGGGAGAGAACTGCAGGGCACCCCACTTGCCCTGCAGGGCCTGCTTCTTGCCACAGGCCCGGGGGCCTTCAGGGAGACCCCGTAGAGCTTGAGGCGTGTCCCCGAGGGCCACCGGGATGGCACAGTGGGGGAGACTATCTTACACCCAGTGGCTGCTGTATCACGGTCTATCGCTTGTTCAGGAAACGCGTCCCCGTGGGACGAGGTGGGCCAGGGCAGAGTGAGCTGGCCTCGGGGTCCTTTAGGATTCTGCTCAGGTGCTGTCAAGGGGGGCCCATGGCCGAGGGCGGAGGGCTGCGGGAACCGCGGGTTCCTGGGCTGAGGAGCAGGGAAGCCACAGGAGCCATGTTGGCGTGCCCCACTGGGGCCGCTGAGTGGCACCAACGTGCACGAGGGAGCCCACTCCCAGCCCTGCAAGCACAGGGCCACCTGTCTGCAGCACCTGCCTGGCGGGCTTTCTCCGCCCTGCCCACTCTCCCACCACCTCAGCTGGCTGCAGAGCATCCCCCTGGGCGTGAATCAACCTCTGGACGGGAGAAGGGTGAGCTCGAGGTAAGAGCAGGTAGTGCAGAGCACCCCTGGTGGGTGAGGTCCCCAGGGGTGGGCCAGCGGAGACGGGACTAGAAAACAGTTGCCCCCTGGTACCTGGAAGGGCCCGATCCCCAGGGCCCCCACCCCTGCCCAGCCCTGACTGAGGACTTGGTTGCTTATTAAGCATCGCCATGGGCTCCCCTCCCCACCCCCACACAACTGCCAAGCACAGATGGTTCAAGGGGGCAGCACGGGCTGCCTCCCCCACACACTGCCCACCCCCACTTTGCAGGAGATTGGTGCCTTCCAGGGACGGCACGCCCTCCATCCATTACTTCTCGAAGTTCCAGAGATGGCTAGGAAGCTGGGACTTGGCCAGAAAGGGGGGCAGGAGCACCTAGAAAAGCCCGATCCTGGCTCTCTCACCTAAAGCTGTGCAACCTTGGGCAGGCGGCTTTACTTCTCTGAAGTTCAGCATCTCCCCTGCAACATGGGAGGCCGGCAATGCCAAGCTTATGGGGTTGTCATAGGATTCATAGGGGCCAAGAACATTCACAGGCTGTCTCAGGGCCAGCCTGCCTTTACCAAGCACAAGAAGGAGGTGAGGAAGTCACACGAATCCTGAGCCCTCCCTGAGTCCCTCTGGGTCCCTGAGACCCACAGCCCAGGGCACGCACGACGGGCGTGATCTCCAGAGCGCTCCCTTCAGCAGCCTCCTTCTTCTCTTGCCCCATCCTGCCGTCTGTCGCCCTTGTTGGGAAAGACTTTGTCTACCAGCCAATGGCTCCTGAGTCTCCGCTTTTCCGGTACTTCTTTTGAACCTGTGGCCACTCGACCTGCTGGTCGAGAGCAGACAGCTGCAGAACCCCTTCCCCTCCCCTCTCCTCTCCCCTGGGGACCCCCAAGCCGTCCAGCTGACCCTGCCTGAGGAGGACGCCCACCAGAGGAGACCCAGGAAGGAGTCAGAAATCAGTTTACAAGGTCAAGACAGCCGTTTAAAAAAACACACGGAGCACTTGGTGTGGAGTAAAAGCACTGCTTGAGGCTTTCTGGCTTCAGCCATAGTCATACAACTGGGTGCAGACGGGGTCATGCTACAACGTGCATCCTTTAACTTTGGGCCACCGTGGAAAGAAAATCTGTAAGTCCCTGGCCTGGGGGATCCAGCCCCCGTGTCCAGGCCCTGCACGGCCTGGCTCAGCTGCCCTGGCCCTCAGCTCACTGCCCCGCAGATGCTGGGTCTGCCAGGCCCTTAAGTTTTCGTCTGTCCTGCCCCCTTCTTGTCCCTGAGCTTCAGGGTCACCCTCTGAGTCTGTAGGACTCATTCAACTTCTCCCTGAGCCATTCCTGGGTGCACGGCTCCCCCGCACCGCACAGACCCCAGGCATCCCTGTTAAGCCACGCGATGATGGGAGCTAATGTCCCTGGGCACGCTCCCCTTTTGCAGATGGGACAATGAGGCTCGGAGAAGTAAAAGCTTTACCCAGGCAGCACAGATAATCAGTGGGAGAGATGGGATTTTGTGCAGGGTCCCTTTGGGTTCTTAACCCCACTTGCTTAACCACTACTCTGTGCTACAATTTTAAAATACCAAAGTAAGCAAAAGAAAAAAACTTCTCAAACGAAAGAACCATACCCTTTCAAAGGGAGCTAAACATTCAGAGGCCATTTTTCTAGATTTGGGTCATCTAATATGCAGACACATCCAGCAACTCATAGGAGTCTGGGGACAACGGTACTTGGGAATGACCCTGCACCATTAGGGCGATGGCCGCTGTTGCCCAAAATCGAGCAGAGCCTGTGGCTCCCAGAGCAAAAGCTCATGGCCCCAGGAGCCCTCTACAGACCGGTCCTGTGCAGGGCCAGCCGAGTGTCCAAAGAGGGCCAGCCAGCATTCCTCCCTCACTGCAGCAATGACATCCCCTTCCCCCCCACCCCAGACCTGGCACTGCTCTCATCTCTCCCCTCCCTCCCCACTCCGTTCAGCCGCCAGGGCCTCCTGGCCCCCGGGCCAGGACTTGGCCCCGCTCCCCCTCTGCCGGGAACTCAATCCCTTCTACGGCAGCGCTGAGCACCAGCCTGGTGTGAGAGCCCCGGAGCTGATCAAAGGGGTCCACTCCAACTAAGGTCGATTTTAAAGGAAAACACTTTGATTCCACAGCTACAGAAAAGAGCCGTTCCCACGGTCTTTGTTTTAGGCACGGAGTCTTGTCCTCCGATTTAATCCTGGCATCTTTCGGAGCCATGCTTTTCTTTAAAGGCCCATCTGAAGGGCTGTTGGGGAGGCACAGATGCGGGCTACAGTTTTATCACAAAACTCCAGCCACGTGCGCGAGCACAAATGCCAGGATGCCACAGGACAACGGCGAGTCCTTCCGGACACACACACCTCAACCATGACGGCGCACGGCCCGGTGGCTGACAGGGGAGGAGCGTGGAGCGGGTGTTGGAAGACAACCCTCAGACAGAGCGCGTGTGTTGTGGGGCTGTCAGCGCCGATGCCCTCGGAACACTGCCATCTGACTGGCTGTCACATCTTTCAACGCCCCCAAATGGATTAGGGAGATGCACACAGATGTGCTTTCCTCGGGGCCATTTCCACCGACTGTCTGCCAGCCTGCAGTTCTCAGGCCTCCAGACTCTAGACCTTGGGGGCGCAGTGGCCATGCGGGGACACAAACCAAGTTCAGAACGTCAAATGTTTGGCCCCAGAAATGTTAAAGCTTCATGGGTGTTAATTGGTATTTTTATAGCAGTCACTTCCCTCTTGGCTCAGTTGCTAAGGAAAGCTGCTCAAACTTTGGAGCTCATTTGAAGGCGTGGCCTGTGGCAGCCGCAGGGGACTCGGTTTCTCAACTTACATCCCTCTCTACCCTCCAATCAGGGTGTCAGCGTGGGGTGGAGTCGAGGTGAGGGCCAAAGGGGTGTGGTGGGGGTTCCGCTCCTGGTCTCTGAAGGGGGTAGGGGAAATGGAGAGAGGGGAATAGACGCTCCCAGGTGCCCCCAGCAGCGCGTGCCACCTAGATACCCACCAGGGAGGGCCAGGCTCCAGCAGAATGACAGCCGGTAAGTGGTGGGACAAAGGGAGTCTCAGGCCACAGAAACTGAAGGAGGGGCCCCAACCAGCTGGGAGGTGACCCTTGGACAGGGCCGTTGCCTGTTTTTTAAAGTATAATTCTTCAGGTCCCCCCGAACATTATTAAAGCGAAACATGCCCCCTGCAGAAATTCCAGACACCGCAGAGAAGGATCAAGGAGAACGTGGGACTTGCCTGCCTCCCTGACATCACGGCTCGGAACACGTGCCTCTCCCCCCCAGCTCCGCACCACACCGGACTTTGAAGGAAGAGTAGGAGGCAGCCACGTGTATGTGTAGGGGTGGCGGGGGCAGAGACGGGGTTTAAGCACAAGAAAGTTCTTGGATGAAGCTTCTGGAAGCCTTGCAACAGGGCACCGAGTGGGAAGACTCAAGAGCCTGGTGGAGATGAAAGAAAGGCTTTGGTGGGGGGCGGGGGGAGGTGGAACAGAGGGCCCAGTGGCGTCCTGGAAACCTGGGAGAGCCCCTGTGGGCTTCTAAACTGGGAAGCGACATGCTCTTATTTCCAGCAGAAAGAAGACAAGAGAAACACTATAGACGCCCAAACAGTCTTCTCAGCTGCCCCAAGCCTCACAGTAGTGATTCATTCAGTTCCCCTCCCCCCTCCAGCCTCCTTTCAAAATATAAACGCTTCTGGCTGTCAATACACTAACTCCTTCCAGCGGACACCTTCACCAGATCATTTTTATCCTGACTTTTCTTAAATCTCGACCTCCCCAAAGATCCCGTGCCCTCGGGGCACAAAATCACTCATTGCCCTCCATCCTCCCACCCGTCCAGCTCCTCCAATCAGCCAGCCTGTCTTTACCTCCCATCCAGTCTCCTCCCCACCTGCCCCCCCACCCACGCACCGCAGCAGGAGGTCAGCCAGCGAAGATTCGGGTCCCTAAGCTGTGGCTCCTGCTGTTTCTGGCCTTGAACCTGACCCTGCAGACACCTCCCTCTGTGACTGTCGCTCCCTCACCCCCCCCAAGGCCGCCCCCTGCTCACACCCTCTCTCTTTGCCCTTTCTCTGGCTTTTCTCGCACGGTCCAGTCCTTAAGGTTGAGTATTTATTCCTTGGCTTTGTGCAGACAAAGACACCTGTTGCCCCAGGTGAGCTCAGACATGCCCCCCAGGCCTCAGAGCTCCTGCCCTTCCAGATTCACAGGTGAACACCCTGGGGGTGTGGGGGGCCGGGATGGCCATTGGGTTTGCCAGTGGGAGAGCGCTCGGAGTAAGCAGCAGAGTTTGATCTTGACAGACTGCAAGGACAGGTTGAAGTCACTAGGTGGGCAAGTGAAAGGACACCTTCCAGGCCAAGCGAGCAGCGGGAGCCTCAGAGGCAGGCGGTCATCCAGCCTGGCTCAAAAGTGGGGTGTGGGAGCGGCAGACGGCAGCCTGCAAGGAAGGGGGGGTCTTATCTACACACACTGCAGCGAAGGCCCAGCTGACGGTGGCGACTGTCGGCAGCTGTGCGGCACGGACCCACTGGGGATCCCCCTTGGGTATACATACAGGTCGCCTTCAAGGCCCCCAGCTTTCGGGGACACGACCTGAGAGGGGAGGAGCTGGTTCAAAGGGCATGCATGTTTTCGATTTCAGTGTGGGTGGCCAAGCCCTGCAGAAATGGGCCCTCGGACCCTAGGACAAGCACCGCAAGGAGCCCCTTCCCTGCCCGTGGGCTTGGCCTCTGCCCACTTGGTGTCCCCTCCCCCTGGCCCTTCAGCAGCAAGCTGGGGTCTGGCCCAGAGCCGCAGCGGGGCTCCAGCTCTGTGCCCCCGCCACAGGCCACACGGTCCCAGGGCGGGAGCGGAGTAGATTCCTGCCAGGCCCACCGCACACCATCTTGTCCCCGTGGCCTAGGCACTACCAGCCCACTGAGGATCCCACCGAGACGTGCCGTCCTGACGCCACTGGCCAGAGGCCAACAGAGGAGGGCGCTGTGTACCATGACAGGGAAGCTGGGACTCAGCGGTCAGGTGACTTAGCCAAAGTCCCCTCAGACCCAAACCCGGGCCTGGCGGACTGTCCTCACCAGGGGCCCAGGAGCTTCACCTGCCAATTTCACATCTACTACTTCCTCTCCCCCTCTCCAGGCCCACCCTGGTTGCCCCTGGCCTTCCTCTGTCCTGGGCCCCCATCCAAGTGTCTGACACCCACACGCCCACTGCAGCGAGTTCCTGCTTAGAACCTCATGAACGAGAAGCAGGCGGAGGCCCAGGGTCAGAGGGGACGCATGGGCGGCAGACCCTATTTCCAGACCCCGTTTGCCCAGACCTTCCCAGCTACTCTCACTCACCAGACCTGAGGGTCCGTGTCTAAGGCTCAGGGAGACCAGGAGGTTCACGTCAGTACGACCCCTGCACCCCCAGCACCTGTCCTGGTGGCATCCAGTCTCCACCGTGCTCAGAACCACTGCTGGGTTGTCTGCAGCTAAGGCACTGAATCGTCCCATTATTGCTAATGCTTCCTGGGCATCCCTGGTGCCAGCGCCATGCTGGCCCTCCTGCCCTCTGGAAGCCCGCAGTCCACATGGGGAGGCGGACAACCTGGAGAGAAGCAGCCTCAGCGGGAACACGTCCCCTGGTGGCACCGAGCCCATGTGTGCCTGGAGGCCACACGCAAGAATGCAGAAGAATGCACAGCCCCAGACGGGAAGCACCTGAAACATCGAGCCTAACTAAATAAATTGCAGTAGATTCATTCGGTGGGACTTTCCACAGCAGGCGTTGACAAACGTGTTCTGTAAAGGGCCAGACAGTAAATATTTTATGCTTTGCGGCCCATATGGTCTCTATCGCAAATACTCAGCTCCGCTGACGGAGGGCAACAGCAGTCACAGATGATCTATGAACGAGCGTGCGTGGCTCTGTTCCAATAAAACTTTATTTATGGACACGGAAATGTGAATATTGTATAATTTTCACGTGTCACGAAGCATTCTTCTTTGACTTTTTTCCCCCCGACCATTAAAATATCTAAAAACCATTCATAACTCGCAGGCCATATGAAACGGCCGTGGGCTGGGTTTAGCCCACAGGCTGCGGGTCACAACCTCTGTTCTTTAGCAACGAAAATAAACTTCAACCCCACCATCAACTGGATATATCTTCAAAAACATAGCAGTGACTGAAAGAAGCAGATCATGAAAGAAGATACACAGTAACATTCTGATGACACAAAAGGTCAAAAACAGGCAAGATCTGTATCGCAGGGACACGTAGTAAGGGGGTGCTTTGGGGGATGGGACGGCGGCTCTGAGGTGCTGGAATGTTCTCTTTCTTGATCTGGGTAGTAGTCACATGGGACTCTGTTTTATCAAATATATTGTACTCTCCTGTATGTGCATTATATGTCACAACTTAAAAAGAGAAAGCAGTGACAGCAGGACCTATAGGAACGGTGTCTGAACCCCTACCTGACGGGCATTTATAATCCACCTGGAATTACAGCCCAGCACGGAGCGCGTCCCACTGCTCTGCTGGAAGCTGTGGCTCTGCAGTCAAACCTCGCCTCCTCTCACCTTCCCTTGTGGGCTCCGCCTTCGGGCCGCCCAGCCTTTACCCCTGCTGGGCCTGCCACGCACCGGCCTGCCCTCTCCCCGCCCACCTTGCTTCACTGCCCTTCCAACACTCCCGCTGCCCCACCTCCAGCGGAGGTGTGCTTCCCCTAGCCTGCCTCCAAAGCTCTTCATGGATTAGACAAAGATGAAAGGCAGAGGCCAGAGCTGTGAGAGGGAGGCGGGAGGCTCCTGACCGCCTTTTGGACATCAAAGGGGCGGTGGCACCTGAGTCCTGAGTGAACGCGAGCCGGAGGGAGGGGGAGGCGAGCTCGCACCTGGAACTCCCGCCTCTGGTCACGCGCCAGGTTCCCCCCGGCAAATCGCACTGTTTCCAACTGACCGAGAGTGAGAACTGGGGCTCATTCACTTCTCGGTCCCCCCAGGGCCTAGAACAGCCTTCCTCCATGCGTATTTGAGAAATCGCACAGCCCAGAGTTCTGCGAAGGCCAGGAAGAGGAAGAGGACTGACCTTTGTTGAGGACCCTGAGGCTCAGGGAGGTTAGGTGACTTCCCTGAGCTCACACAGCCGTGCATGGAAGAAGGCCTGGGCTGGCCGGCCCTGAAGCCCCTGGAGGTGACTGAGGCCTGATGGAGGCAAGGCCAGGGCAGGTGTGCGGCTCAGGTGTTTCACTCCTGCGAGGGCAATTGCCTGTGAGACCACAGGGGGCTGCCTGGCTCTCTGAGGAAAGCAGAGGTTGCAGAGGGCTCTGGAGAGCGAGGAGAGGAGGCCTGAGGCCTGGCTCAGAACAAGAGGTCCCGAGGTGCCACCCCGGCGTATGCTGGAGACCACTGGAAAGGTCGGAGTGACCCCAAGGAGCCCGAAGGCTCACCCAGATGTCAACTGAATCTCACAGTTCACTTGGCTCTGCTAGGCTGGCAGGCGCTACCTCTCTGAACCCTGACCGCTCGGGGTGTGCTGGCCGGTAGGCTCTACTGTCACACCCGCTCGACAGATGAGGCACTTGGGGCACGGCAACATTAAGAACCAGCCCGGGGTCCTGGGGTGAGTTGCAGAACTGACTCAAACTCAGGCTGATCGCCCTGGGCCTGCCCTCGACCCTGCGTCTCATGGTAGCTTCGGCTGCGCCAGGCTGATGGCTGAAGTCAAGGAAGGTTTACGGGGTGTGGGAGGGGCTGGATCCCTTCATCAGAGCTCAGAGACGAGGGGGCGGGGGAAGGGCGTGGAGCAACAGAGACAGGGCTGCAGGGGCAGGCCCAGGGGTGATGAAGTGCTGTTGGCTGCTCCAAGAGGTTCCAGGGACCACAGGGTGACTTCGCCTCTTGTGAAAGAGCAGAGTTTCTCTTTTTATAGCATTTGCTGCAATACTGGGGGAAATCTGTTGTTTGTTTGCAGTCAAGATGGTTACAAAATCGCCCTCCAACAGCAGCACCTGCAAAGCCCCTTCCAGTTTCCAGGATGTGGCGGGTCCCTTCTGGGGAGGAGGGACCACACAAAGAGAAATGATGGGAAGTCGGGGAAATTAAGTTAAAAACGACTAAGTGTGAATTCAAACGCATCGTCTCCTCAGGCCCTCTTTGCACTGGCCCATCTCTCAGGGGTGGGAGGGGGTGCGAGGTGACCAGATTCAAGGACAGATGTCACCAGGGTCCCAGGAATCCAGGCCTGCGGTAGGTACCACACGTTATGCTCCTGCCCGATGAGGGTGGGGAGGAAAGGGAGGTTTTTCCTTGAACAATGTTCTTTACAAAGAAAGGCGAGAGGAAGCCCGGAGCCCACGCCAAGAGTCCCTGCTCTGGGCTCAGGCTGACCTGGGCCTGAACCTGACCTCCGCTCAGCGCTAAGCCTTGAACACACCACCCGGCCTCCGGGAGTCTCCGTTTCCTGTACCTCGATGGTGCTGGCAAGGACAGTGCCCCGGGGGCACCTCGAGGGGCCCTGGGTGTCAGGGTGAGCCTGAAGCTCAAAGATTTCGTGACAGTAACAGCTGTTACTGTTCGTGGTGTGAACGAAAGGCAGAGAAGGAAGTGCAGCAGGGCAGCTCCTGGAAGCCCCGTCTGTCTGTCCGTCCAAGTCTGGGTGGAGAGGAGGAGCTGCCCAGGCCTGCGCCCCGGGGGGTCAGGGAGCCGGGTCAGTGCTGCCCAGGAAGAAACTGAGCTGAGGGACCCAGTGTGGGTGGCCCTGGCGAGGCACACTCCTGGGGGTTCCCTGACCTGGATGAACTCACCCCAAGGCCACCCACCCCAGACTCTGGCTCAGATCCGGGCCGCCCAGCCTCCGAGGGGCCGGGAAGCGGGGCACAGCGTGGACCCTCCGAAAGACCTAGCTCCCATTGTAAAATAATGACGCAGCCTCTGGTTGTCTTTCAGGAAGTGGGTGGTGCCGTCCTTTCTGGTAACTCCGACAATTTTGCGCTCCAGGTCACAGTGCTCCCTGTGGCCGGCTGCTGGCCTCCCCTCCGCTCCCTGGCTCACCCGGGCAGAGACAGGCAAGGCAGCTCTGCCGCTTGGTGGGTTCAACGCCCTGCCCCTACCTTAGATTCCTTGGGGGTGAGCTGGTCCCCCACACTGATCCCTGCACCTGACCCCAATGCCCCCGGCCCAGCAGTGCCCACCCACCTTGTTTAAGGGCAGGAGGTCAGGCAGTGCTAGGAGAGAGGCTGTTAACACAGCATCGAAGGGGGAGCGCTGCCCCCACCTCTTCAAAAGCCACCTTGGCGAGGCATTAGCTAAACATCTCCTGGTCCCCAAGGCTTCCCCTGTGAAGTCTGCAGTGTTCAAACGCAACCAGTAAATCCCCCCAGACCAGACAGGAATTAGCTGCACAGGCAGGCGGGGCGGCGGGCGGATGAAAGCCGCTCTGATGTGCAGAGACGGGGGCACGTGAGAGGGAGGCGCGCGTACCTGTGAACTGCAGGGTCCAGGGGGACAGCAGCAAGCACAGGAACCAGGGGGCCGCGAGGGGGCCCGGCGGGGCCCGGAGCCACCGAGGCCGGCTCTCCATGGGGCCTCCTGGTCAATGTCTCGGCTTCCTCTTTAGTTCCCAGGAGGGGACAGCTGCTGGTGGCCACAGTTCCCCTTCTTGCCCCCACTAAGCTCCTCCCTGGCCACCCTGCTTCCTCAAGGTCCCTGAGGGCCTGCTCCTCTCAATGACCTGCCTCAACAGCAGGGACAGCCCCCCAGGCAGGCAGCACCAGGTGAGGCTCTGGGGCTCTCTCTCTCTCTCTCTCTCTCTCTCTCTCCCCTTTTGCAGGAGAGCTGGGCGGGGCTGAGGCCTACCAATCCACCGGGTGGGTGGGCTTCTCCCCTCCTGACCCCTTTCCAGCTGGTGGCCAGCCCAGAAGACACTGGTGACGGAAGGAGCACAGATTTTCACAAGTAACTCCAGGGTGTGGTTTAGCTGCTCGCTCCCAAAACCGTTTAAAAATGTCCGTGTTCATGCAAACTTCCTCTTGGGTCTAACCCAGGAGCCCCTGATGATGTGCTCATCAAAGAGCAGGGTTTGGGGTGAGGGGTGCCAGTGAATGGGAGGATCCAGGAAGGAGCAGGTGAGTGATGGAGGAGAGCCACACCTTCCCAGCCTCCACACAGGGCCACAGCTGGTCATTAACCCAGCTAGGGCCACCCTGGATCCCCACGGAGGCCCAGCCGATGCCTCCTCCCCAGCCCGCCTGAAATGTCTTTCCTCATTGCGGCTTCCCTAAACCTGAGCACACCCCTCCCCCGCCAGGAGACACATGAATTTCTTCCCCATCTGGCTCCTCACAACAGGGCCAGTAATTATTTGCAGACCGGGAGCCTTTTGCCCTTGGCATTCTGGAGCTCAGCATAGGGCTGAGCTGGGTGGGACAGGGGTCAGGTGCTGCACAGGTGTCAGGAGGGGCACAGGGAAGGGGCCCTGGGGTGGTGGTGAAGAGCCCAGCGAGCTGGCACTCAGAGGACGCGGGATCAAAGGTGGTTGAGTTTCACATGCTGGGCACTTCACCTCCTTTCTCCATTAATCAAGATAAATGTTAATATCCCAATTGTGCAAAGGGGAAAACTATGCCCCCAAGAGGCAAAGCAACTTGCCCAAGACCCTGCAGGGAAGTTTCATGGAGCCGGCACATAACACCCGGCTGTGCGAGGCCCCAGCCTTCCTCCCACCTCCTGCTGCAGCCCCCAGCAATGACACAGCGGGGTCCAGTTCCCCTCCTTCGAGCAAACTTCTCCCCTCCCCACGCTGCTTTGCACACAGACGAGGAAAGCCGGGAGACAGTTCCCACCAACGCCGGGAGTGCTGGGTGGATGGCGCAGACAGGAGCGGGATGGCCCACCAGGTGAGGAAGACATGTGAACGCAAGACCGTTCCTAGCAGCTGGGGGCCGGAGGGGACCCCAGTGGTATTGACTGTTGATCCATCACGATGATACATGATCGCACATGTCACAGTGAGACACAGATAATCTGCTTCACGCTGTTTCTGAGCTCCTGGGGGGGCAGGTTGTCTAAGCACCGCGATGCCATGGTGATAGACGGCACGTTAATGCCTCTGTGCGGGGAGGGAGCATTTGAAAGGCTTTGGACTGTGCCTCCAGGAGTCTCTTTATGACTTGGCATCAGGAGGCGGCCAAGTGCCAGGCTGCCTCGGAACACGGACACGGGCGCCAGCTCCGCTCCTGCCTGTCACCCCGACGCTGTCTGCCTCTCCCACCCCTACGCACAGCCCTCAGCCCCGCACACTGCAGCTGCGCTCTGGTCTGCAGCCCTGGAACCTGGGAGCTTGGCCACCTTTGGGCCTGGGTCCTACCTATGGCCTCTTGCCTGCCTGGTGCCTCCTGTTCGTTGGCCTCCCCTCCGACGACCCTGTGCAGAGCACAGCACCCGCACCTAGTAAATGCTCAGTGAACTCTGGGGTGTGAATGGATGGATGCGCGAATGGCTGTAAGGGGGTAAAATGCCTTCCTCCCAGGCCTACAGTGAGGGTGGGTGCCGAACATGAAGCCTGGCACACAGCAGACTCCCAGCGGGCTTCAGAGGGATGGCAGGAACCGCCCCAGGCAGGCCCCTGGGCAGGACAGCACAGATATGACTGGAAAAGAAGAGGTGGGTGTGGTGTGCAGGGGGGGATCTCGAATCACTGATGCATTTCTGAGCCCCTGGGCACCAGCAGCCGCCACCTCGGGGAAGAAGTAGGAATGGGCCTCAGGCAGCAGCCAGTGGGTCCAGGCTCTGCCATCAGGGCCTCAGGAACCAGGGCGACGGGAGTCACAGCACATTCAGAAACCTGAATCTCATCGAAACTTTCCATCTCCTGCCCCGGCTGGTGCGTCTCAGTAGATTGAGTGCTGGCATACGAACCAAAGAGCCGCTGGTTTGATTCCCAGTCAGGGCACAAGCCTGGGTTGCAGGCCAGGCCCCCAGTAGGGGGTGAGAGAGGGACAGCCACGCGTCAATTGTTTCTCTCCCTCTTTCTCCCTCCCTTCCCCTTTCTAAAAATAAATTTTAGCCCTGGCTGCTGTGGCTCAATGGATTGAGCACCGGCCTGCAAACCAAAGGGTCGCTGGTTCGATTCCCAGTCAGGACACATGCCTGGGTCGCATGCCAGGTCCCCAGTTGGGGGTGTGCAAGAGGCAGCCACGCACTGATGTTTCTCTCCCCCTATTCCTCCCTCCCTTCCCCTCTGTCTAAAAATAAATAAATAAAATCTTTTTTTTAATTAAAAAAATAAAAATGAATTTTTAAAATCTTATAAAAACAAGAACAACGACTTTCCATCTCCTCTCACCCAAGTGGGCGCGGAGCAGTGACCGTGCCATACTTGGATCCGTGGGCACTCCCTCCCGACTCGTTTGGCGGGAGCTACGAACGAACCGGTGGCAGGAGGGGCAGAGGGCGGGGGCAGCCGCTGGGCCTCCACAGTGGAGTCTGCAGGTGAGGTCCCTGCGGGACAGCACGTTTCAGCGCTTGTTCTGGTCCAGGCATCTGGCTGCCTGTCCACCCTCCAGCCCATCCCTTCACATTGTGCTGAGCACCTGTTCGTACCAGGGCGGGAGCAGTAACCGAGCACAGGTGAGCAACGCCGCACTTCAGAGCGGATCCTAACGCCGCGGCGCAGCCGGACACTTTCAATCAACAAGTCAATTTAATCCTCAGCGCAATCCCCATGTGGTGGCTATGATAATCACTTCCTTTTTACAGACGAGGGCACTGCGGCACAGGGAGGTTAAAATAAAATTGCCCGAGGTCACACAGCTAAGGAATGTGTCCAGGGAAAGTGACTCAGGATGGTCCCAGCCTCTGTGCTCCTAACCACTGCTCCAGCCCACCTCAGTGGCAAAAGTGGACACAGAGCAAACCTGAGGGCTTCATGGGGGAAGTGGCAGCCCTGAAGGAGGAGGAAACGGGGGAGTCCTCAGGGGTCTTGTCCCCTTAAAGACCAAAGCCTTCCAAACTGGACTGAAACGGCTGGCCTCTGTTTTCAATTTAGTTCCCACATACACTTATTAAATGCCTACTGTGTGCCAGGCAGTGGAAGTGCAAAACGTTAGGTCCTAGTTTTGCCCTCAAGGTGCCCCCTGTCTAGGGAGGAAAACAGACACCCCCACGTGCACCCCATAGAGGATTTCCACCTGCCCCAGGGGAACGAAGGGGAGCGAGTGAGCGTGGGGCCCCCAGCCCAGCCGCGGTTCGGCCCCGACGCCCATCCTCTCTGCCTTTCCTCCCAGGCTGCACTGGGGGCAGCAGATGCACAGGAAGCAGAAGTGCCTGGGAAGGGGACCACTCTCCACCCTCTGCCCACCATGGGAAGGCACTTCCTTCCTCCCCACAGACTCCAGAACCAGACGGAGGTCCCTTCACAATGCCCCTGGTGTCTGAGATCCACAGCGTCCCCTTCCTTCGGTCCTCGGGGTCCCCACTGGGGCTCTAGGATGGGTTGGTTGATTCCCTTGTTCCCTTCCATCCTCTTCCTCAAGCCCCCCTGCATTGGAGAGGGCCAATGTGGAGGGTAGGCTCCCTCGCCTCCTAGCAATGCCCAGGTTTGCCTTCGGCGTCCCCCTTCCTGCACCATGGAGCAGTGGCCCCTGCCGCACGGCGGGGAAGGACCCTGCCAACTAGACGTGGAGGCATCTTCAGCCCCTGACAGGTGGCTGCGCCTCAGTCGAAGGAGACGCCTCTAATCATAAGCCGGGACGGTCCACAGTGGACCACCTTCCTTGCTCAGAAGGGAGAGAGCTCTCGTTTACTGGAGGCGTACGAACCCACCCGGAGGCCATCCGCCCCGCATGCTGCTGGGGGAGTCCTGCCGGGGCCAGGGGGCTGACCCGGTCCATCCCCCAAGCCCCTTCTCAGCCCGAGCTGCTCTGCATCTTCACTCGTTCATTATTTGTTTCACGCCGGGCACAGTTCTAAGGACTTTCTCATGTAATGGCCACTTCAGTCCTCACTGAAACCTGGGGGGTAGGCGTTACTGCCCCTGTTCTGCAGATGCAGAAACTGAAGCTCAGACAGTGTAAGCCACCCGCCCAAGGCCACACAGCCGGGAAGCAGTGGGACAAGGACGTGAGCTCCTGACGCTGTGCTTTTAATCGCTGTATTCCCCTGCAGTGCACCTCGTTCTCCCAGCAGGGCTGGTGTCATAGCCCTCGCCCGACAGAGGTAGTGGTGGAGAAAGACAGAGTGGGCGGCCTGCGTGGGGCCAGGGTGAGGATCAGACCTGGGACCAGGGTCCAGGGTTTTCCTGTTGGCCGCTTCTCGCTAACTTGGTTGGGAAGAGGCAGCACGCCCCAGTGCCCCCACCCTCCTCAGCCCCTGCTGCACCGCAAACAATCCTGACGCTCTGCAAAAACAAAGGCGGTATCATTCCGCAGCCTCGATTCAGCGTTCGTCCTGCGCCAAGGCCTTGTTAACGTTAGGCCCTTGGTACAACTGTGTCCCTAAGAGACAAGCACCGACCAGGAGGCCAGTCCCTGGAGGTCCTTGGCGGCCGCGGGCACTAGAATCTGGAAGGTCCTGCCCTAACCGTGCCACCCCCCTCCCCTCCTGCCACCGCAGACAGCCCCAGGTTGTCCTGTGTCAAGGGCGCCACCTGGTGGCCGACGGAGACTCTCACCTGCGATGTCTTCCTCTCCTTGTCACTTCTTCACCCTTATAGGGGTCTCCGGCTGCCCAGCAAGGCCAGGGCAGAGCTTGAGAGGCAAAAGGTAGAGTGGTGGAGGGCGGTCAGGGCAGGCAGGACCAGGAAGGTGCTGGGGGCTGTGGGGACGGAGAGCAGAGCGCGCCAGCTGTACGACCCCGACACACCTCTCTAAGGCGCTTCCTGGGCGCCCACAGTAGCCTCCCTGAGAGCACGCCCACTCTGTTCTAACAAGCTGCAGTGGCCAGGGACACTTTATAAGCTCCTCTTGGGGAATATTCATTGGGCGGAGCCAGTTATCAGCCACCAGGCCAACCAGTCCTGTGGCCATGCAGCGACAACCGTTCTGGGCAGGGTTCCCCATAGTGAGTTCAGCCAATTAAGGAGCTGGCCTCCCCGGAGGCTAATTCAAGCCCTGTCACCCCATGCAGTTCTTTGGTCCTGCGGGGCAGAGGCCTCAGTACCCCGTGGGCAGAGGAGCGTGTGTGGTCGCCACCGATCATGCAGATTTCTGGCTCCGCCCCAGAGGTTCGGCTCCAGGAGAGTTTGAGAAGCCGAGGGACCTGCATTTTAACACACCCTGGTCTTCACATTGAGAAACTGCCCTCCTGAGGCAGACTCCCTAGGGTATGGGCACGGCGACGGGCAGCTTGGCCACGAGCCAGGAGGAACCCTTCAAACAGACTTGGTTCTCCCTCCCTAACCACCACCTTCCACCTGGGAAGGCCGGCATGGCGCCCTGGGACCCCAGAGCGAGGCCCCTCAGCTTGCACCTTATCTCCTAAGCCAGTGGGGGGCAGCTTCCGCATCTACAACACGAAAGAGGCCCCCAGCACAATGGCTTGATGAACAGCTGAAGTCACAGAGATGAAAGCGTTTTGCAAAGAATACGCTGTTGGTTGAAAGTAAGCTGTTCTGCCACAAACCTTTACTGAGGGTCTCTTTCATAGGGGCTTGGGGGATGTACAGAGGACAGCAAGCGTCCGGCAAGAGGAGAAGGGGAAGGTTCAGATCCTGAGGCTGTGTAGTTATCCACAGACGAGGAAATCTGTGACGGGGGTACAGGGGGACAGTCGGGAAGGGCCAGGAGTGGGGTGGAGAGGAGGGCAGGGGAGGAAGGACCCCCAGCCAGCATGGAGTCCAGTTTGGGAGCTGGTTCCCATTTGGGCTCCAGAGGTGGGGCGCAGGGGGCTGGGTGGCGGCAGGGCGCTCTCCCGGGCCCTCGGGGCGCAGCGCAGCCTGCCTCCCCAGGAGAGCTCGCTCCCCTCTTCTGCTCCCCCTTCTCTTAGCTGCTTGGCAGCTTCTCTTCCCACCGCCCTCGGGCCGGGCCAGCTCCCTGACCCACCATGGGTCACAGTCAGGTGGCCTTAGGTTCCCAGACAACAAAAGAGCCCGGACCAACACCTCTCATTTCTGCAGGGGTCCAGAAGTCCCTCCAGGGACCCACAAGGAGGTTTGAGTCACTTGTTCCTTCATTCGACAAGCCTCCCCAGGGCACTGCTTGGGGCCAGGTCCTGTCCCGGGCACCCTCCACCTAGGGCAGAGCCCGACACCCACACATCTAAGCCACAACCCAGCGGGAACCCAGCAGGAAGGAGACACAAGCCCAGAGCTGGCTTCCCGACATGGAAGCCCAGGCCAGAGCTTCCAGGAGTAGAAGAGGGTAGGCAGAGGGGGGCGGGGTGTCTGGTCCAGACCCAGCTGCTGTGGCAGGAGAGGAGCCCTGGGGAGCCCAAGTGGGAAGACCTCCTTCCCCCATCCTGCGATGAAACTTCTCTCTCCAGGGTCAACCGTCAGATGAATAAAATAAAACCATTTCTTTTCTGTTAAAAATGACCAGTATTGTGATTCATATTGATTTCTACTGGTTTCATCTCATGCGTACAGTTTTCAGGCACGTGCCAAGTGAAGCCGCTTTCTGGTCGGTCCTGGAAGCCAGGCATCATTTGCGACATGCTTTCTGAGCAGAGAGGCTCTCTCTGGAAGACAGCCCGTTTGGCAGTTCGGAGACGTCTGCATTCTCTGGAGTGAAACCATTCTCTACCAAAATGCCCTCCACCCTGGAGAGACGCTGCGGTCTTTTTAGGACCAGAAATCTCCAAGGAACGAGCTGATTGACAAGAACCACAGTCTGTTCTCTGTTGGATAGAAAAAAGGATGAGAAAACTCAGCTGAGTCTTGACCTTGGATCATCGCCTAACTGTGACACTTCCACGAGGTCACGTCACGGCAGGGCAGCAGCCCAAGGACCCAGCGATGATTTCACTCACCCAGCAGCTTTCTCCGGGGAAATTCCCCGCCCCCACTGAGGACCGAAGGAACGTGTTTTCAGGCTTCTGTCATCTGCTTGGGTGTATGGGTTCCCAAGCAGCCGCCGCCACCCTGGCAGGGCATCTGGGCCTGCGTCACCCCTTCCCTGGGCCCTGCTGGCCGTGACCTTTCCTTCCTCCCCTCCCCACATCTATTGCTGACCGTTGCATTGGCACCTCTGGGAGATGAGCTGTGCGGGGATGTGGCCGGTCCTGCGCTGCCTGTGGGAGATGGGGCTGGACTCCTTGCTGGAGACAGCTGAGCCCAGAGTAGGCAGGAGGTGCGTCATCTGCTGACCGAGGGCCTGGACCTCACCCCTCAGCCACAGCCTTCTCACCTCCTGGACAGCACCACCCCCTGGGTGTCAAGCCACCTGCTGCTGGGTCTGGCCTGTGCCTGCGGGCAGGGTGGGTGGGGGAGCAGTGACCAGAGAAGGGAATGGAAACTCCTCTCTGCCAGATGCTGGGCTGCATCCATCTGTGAGCCACCCTGCCAGGTGGGTTCCGTTGTGCACACGTCTTACAGATGAGGAAGCTGAGGCTCAGAGAGGGAAATTCACTTTTCTAAGGCCTCACAGCCACTGAGGGCAGAGCTGGGGTTTGGATCTCATCTTGCCTGCTCACGAACACTGACTTGTAAGGGCCTTTGCCGGGGGGGTCGGCACCCCCTGGCTAGACTGTGAGCTCTAGCCAGCCCGTCCCCTTATCCCAGCCCCTTCCCTCTCCACCTGCAGCGCCCCGCTTCCCAGGTGAGGGCAGCTTCATCTTTGCAGGTGCCCAAGCCAAGCAGATGTATCTCTTGAGGGAATGAACAAACTGGGAGTGGAGTCCCTGTGTGAGGCCCTTCCCCTTGATACAGAGGTAGAAGGGGCCCCACAGGGAATTCTAATCAAATCACTAATAGATAAATATGACTTTGGTTACAAATTTGTAGATAGTGGATGTCAAAATCTGGAAACATAGAATTTGTCCCTCCTGGGAAAGAACTGGCTAACACAAAGAATTATAAATAGGCAACTTGGCCTCAGATGGAGTTTTCCCTTTAATTCAATTCTGCAGGTGATTAAAGGGTGCCTCGGGCACAGGGTTCTGTGCTAGATGCTGAGAACACAGGAAAACTATGACACCACCCCCACTCGTCCCTTCCGGTCCCCTCAGGCAGGACCCCAGACTCCCATGTCACAGATCTCACTCCCAGGGATACAGGTGCAGAAGCCAAGGGCGACAAGACACTATTAACAGTCCCTTTGTCCAAGAGTGGGTGGCCCTAGGCCACGGCTGGGCGCTGGGGCTGGTGAGAAGGGTGGCAGCGGTGGGGAGTGGGGGCGGGGAGCAAGCTCCATGTGCTTCCTGGGTTACCGCCCCTCCCTCCTAGGGTCTGCAGGCGGCCTGGGGCTCCTGCCCCCTCCCCTGCCCCCTCCCTCTCCCCCTCTTACCCTGCGCCTCCCCTCCCCTCCTCTCTGCCTTTGTTCCATAAGTGACCAGAGACTCTTGAGCTCACCGAGAAGCCCCTGACCTGGGTGAACAGTCTCTGCCTCGGACGTTGCACCCACAGGTCCTTCTCCCGTTTCCTGAGCAGGCCTCTTTCCTTCCCGTGGGTCAGGACAGAGTTCGCAGCCCCCTGCTCCCCCATCTCCAGGCCAAGACATCCCTGGTCCTGTTCATTTCCCCCAGCCCGGCTTCCAGATGCTTCCCTGTGGAGGGCTCCTCCCCATGCAGCCCCCTGTTAGCCAGTGGGACCTGGCCCCTCCCCACTTCTGGACTGATGCCTCCAGAGTCCCTTACCCCCTTTTGGATCCCCCATTTCCTCTGAGTTGGGGGAGGGGCCGACCAGCTGTCAGTCACCCCTCTGCTGTACCCCCTCCGTGCCCCAGAAGCCCTTCCTTCCCCTGGGGGTGTGGGAGCTGCCCCCTACATGGGTCTTTTTGGCTTCCCACCTGGCAAAGCCTGAGCCCTGCCCTTCCCTGGAGCCCCATCGGGATGGTCTGTTGGGAAAAAGACCCATTCCCTCCCCCTTCTGCCCCACTCTTAGCCCACCTCCTTGTATCACTGGCTGAGACTGTCCACCGGTCATTTCAATTTAGAAAAAGCCTTTCTCAGCTCTCGGCGAGGGTAAGCATTTAGGCAAGGATAGCGCTCGGGCACGTGGCACGGCTCAGGCGGAAACTGAAACCGTCTGAGTGGGACGCACACCAGGGCACCAGGGAAAGGCCTAGGCCGGGGTGAGGAGCCGGCTCCGTGAGGGACGTAGAGCCCCAGGGACACAGCTCCCAGCCTGAGCTCGAGCCGAGAGAAGCTGGTCAGCCACCACTGCCCCTCTTCTCTATAAGCCGCTCGTTTACTGCACGGAGGAAGTCGGGGCCTGAGGCTTCCACAGTTTTGAAGGGTCTCCCACTGGAAAACACAACCCACGGCTACAAAGCCAACTTAGGTGTGACAGTGAGTGTTAACTTCCCCTGCTAATGAGACTAGAAACCACAAGTGACAGATGCTGAAAGGTTGGCAAATACGGTAAATAAACATCAACTCAGGAAGGTGACAGGTATTTTGTGTTAACTGCCCGACCGCCTCTACGACACACCCCCTGTGTTTCGTCCACTCTCACCGCCTCGTGGCCCCACGAGGATGCCGTGTTCACACACTACAGAGAAGGCCCGAACTTGGACCAAGTCTCCTTCATCGATGAGCATAAGAATTCAGGGCATGTCGAGTTTTCTCATACAGGGACCAGCTGTAAATGTTCCTTGCATGGACGACACTTGTTCTCCCGTGTGGCCTGGATGTCCTCGCCGCAGGCACTGGCTGGGAGCTTTGTACCATCTTCATTAATGCTGATATTTCCGGCAAATCAGCAAGACTTTTAAATCCTTTTCCATCATGGTCGCTGGGTTCACTCTTCTTCACTCATGGCTTCCGGGACCCCCTGCCCCGCACCCGATGAACGAAATGAATGAAGACCAGCTTCAGAGCGCGGACAGCCTTAACTGAGGTTAAAATGTCTTGCATTTGCAAACTTTACAGAAACGTATGGCCAAGGGGACACACTACAGTTACATACTGCCATTTGGGGGCAAAAACAGGACTGGTTTTTACTGAATGGCACTGACTGAGCAGGCACACCCGGGCAGAAGGGGCCTTGGCCACCTGAGAAAAAGTGCCCCGACGCGGGTGCAGCAGCCCGTCCTGCTGGCTTCTGATCTTGCTCAGACGGCCCAGCCTCGGAAACGAGCCTTCCAGGTAGGGGTGGCCTGTGACTTAGAGGAACTGGAGTCTGGTCTTGGAGGCAGGAGGCTTGAGTTCAAGACCTAACCCTGCCACTTCCCTCCTGTGGGGTTGGGCAAGGCCGGAGGGCCCTCAGAGACGCCCCTTCCTCATCAGTGAGGGGTGAGCCACTCACATTTTCCTGCCTTGAAAGACGGATGGAGAGGAAAGGCCAGAAGGAGCGAAAAGGTGCCTGTGAGCTGCGAAAGGCCATGCCGGCCTACAGGGCTACCCTCCCTGGTAACGGCCCCCTTCTGTCTGTAGAGTACTGCCATTTAGGGTTCCGCTTCTGTGGCCCCAGGAGCCCATTTTGGGAGCGCATCTATCTCCCCAGGCATGGAGAAGCTGTGCTTTTTAAAACGCAGGCTTCAGAGCCAGAGCCAAACTCCAAGCTGGGCTGTGGTTTACCAGCAAGCCGGCCCCCAGAATCCCCGTTGCCCTGGCCTGCGCCTGCCTCTGCATGCCCTGGGCCCTCTGCCCGCGAGCCCGTGCCACATCAGCAGCCAGGCTCCGAGAAGGAGAGACAGGGAGGCCTCACTTCATTTTCCCTTTCAGGCTTGATGGATGACAGGAGACTCCGCCTCCAGCTGTCAGACTCCAGGCCGCACTTTGCCTCCAACTCCATCGAGCTGCACCCGCTCCTCTTCATCCTGGCATCAAACGTCTGTTTGATCGGCTTTTCATCCATTTTCCCATCCATTTTCCGCAAATGTGGCGATTTAGGGATGTTCTGAATCTCGCAAGACTATGAGTTGCACCTTGGCAATATATCAACGTGGTTCCAAATGTGACACTGGGTGGCTGCCTTGCTCTCAGCCAGCCCCTTCATTCCCCCATCTCCCCGCTCCCAGCCCCCCAGGGCCCCTGGCTCTCTCCCTTTGCCAGGGCCTGGGCGGGCGACAGAGGGTCGGCTGAATGCCTGCTCTAGGGGAACCTGTCCACTCCGAGGGAGATATGGTGCCCCCTGGAGGTGGGATGGGGAGGGCAGGGGTAGGAAAGGGGCTGCGGTGGCAGGGAACACGGAGGCGTCTCTGACCTGGATTCCAGTGCCCCTCTGCTCAGCCTTCCGGACAGAAAAGGGGACTGACCGAGCTGGTTGAATGTCCTGCGCCCCGTGTCTTTAGTAACAAGTGAGCTTTCTCATTTGGTAGCAAATCTCAGTTTCACAAAGCATTTTTTTCCACCATTTTCTCCCCTGAGCACAGAGCCCTGTGGGGCTGGCCGCTCCACATGTTTTCAGAAAAGGGGGCTGCGGGTCTGAGAAGCGGTGCCAAGTTCACAAGATACTGTCAAGGGGCAGGTACAGGTCGGTCAAGTGACTGGAAAGACCAGGGGCGTGGGAGTGGGGGCCCGCAGACGTCAGGGCCAGGGAGCCAGGGGCCCCGGACCAGGGCTCAGAGGGCAGCCCCAAAACTCCAAGGGTGTGGAAGGAGCAGAACAGAGCAGGGCAGAAACCAGAGCCCGGCGAGGGAGCTCACGCTGGGGGCAGAGCAAAATCAGAGCCAGCAAGTGCAATAAGCAAAGATCTACAAGGAGAAAGCTCCTCGCCTGCACCCCGCCCCGTCCATCCTCCCAAAAGTGTCTACTCCCTCAAGCTCACCTGCGCCCTTCCTCACCCTTTTGACTCTGCAAACACAGAAAGCATAGAGCCTCAGGGGGCGACCCGCAGCCGGGCATCCGCGCCCTTTCTACTGGGATGCGTGCGTCTTGCACGGGCTGGAGGGCAGGCTCCTGTCGGGCAGCCCCAGCCTGCACCTGGCCTCCCAGTGGGCAGCTAAGTCAGGAGGGGGCCCGGCAAGGCTGCAGGCGAGCAAAGATCTGCGGTGCGGAAGGAGAAAGGGGCCGTCCTGGGGAAGGAGGCCAGAGTGCACCAGGGAGCTGGAAGAAGAGAGAGGAGCTGGGCTGGGGACCACCCTGCCCCACTGCATGACCTTGGGAGGACAGGAGTCCCCACAGGAAAGTCAAAGCTGTTCTTGAGGGCGGGCAGTGGGGGCGGCGGAGGATGCTGGGCAGGCCAACGCGAACAGAAGTGCCCTATCATAAAAGGTAAGTTGTCAAGGGCTTTTATAATCCATAATCTCCTTCCCATTTCCCCTGTAAGCTTGCCTCACCATGGACACCGCGGGGGAAATTTCTGGAAGAAGGAAGGAGGGAGAAGTAGCGGGGTTTATGAGGAAGAGTGACTTTGTGATTCTGTGCTGGTAAGTGGCAACTCCAGCTCGCCTCCCCTCTCAGCCCCCTCCCCCAGACCCACGGAGGAGATGGGAGAGCCCTGCCCAAGGTCTGCCAGTGACCACAGAGGACAGAGAAGTCTGCAGGGCCACCAGCAAGCACCAAGGCTCCAGCTTGCCTCTGCCCCCTCGAAGAAAGTCTTACTGAATGTAGTGGGGCGAATCGTGTTGCCAAAAAGGCACATTCAAGGACTGACCTTCTGTTCCCACGAATGTGACCTTATTTGGGAATGGGGTCTTTGCAGATATAATTAGGTCCTTTCACCTCAAGATCATGAATTTAGGGGGGCCCTAGATCCAGTGGCCGGTGTCCTGGTTAGAAGAGGAGGGGACCGACAGAGACGCGGAGCGGGAGGCAGAGCTGGAATGACGTAGTTACAAGCCAAGGACCACCAGAAGCTAGACGGGGAGAGGGAGGCTCCTTTCCCAGAACCCCCAGCAAGCAGGAGCAAGGCCTGCTGACGTCTTGATTTTGGGCTCTAACCTCTGGAACTGTGAGAGAATAAACGTCTGTTGTTTGTGGTACTTTTATATCAACCTTGGGAAACTGAGACACTGAATCAAGAAAGCAAACAAGGATCGATTGCAAGAATGGGGACTCTTCTTAAGAGGAGGTAGGGAAGCGGTTTTAACACCTCCGAAGCCACGTTCGGAGCAACCCTGTTACAGCAAGGAGCTGAAGGAGGGAAATCAAACAACCTTTTATTGTAAAGCCACATAAACTCATGAAAAGTCCGGAAAATAGAAGAGAGCGTGATACTCATTGGACTCTGTGGACCCGGGTTCAAATCCCTGCTCCGTCATCTTCTTTTTGACTTGGACATAATTCACTTCTCTGGGGCTCGGATTGTTCATCTGTGGAGTGGGGATAATCATCCTGCCCTCCCAAATTTGTGAGGATTAAGCGAGAACACACACATGAGGTCCCAGCGCGTGCCCGGCCTCTCGTGCCTCGGGGAGGCGCTCCCTGCACACCGGATCTCTACCTTTCCGATTAAAAAACTCCGTAACGATGGGGTCGGACCGGTTCCAGAGTCTCTACATTCGGATGTATCACAGCTTTCTTCTTTTATTTAAAAACAATAAGGGCGTCTCTTTTTTCACTCTAAAAAATTTATTTAAAAATTTACATATAGTTTGTTATACGGTTCTCTGGGGTTTGACAAATGCTCGCGGTCATGTGACCACTGCTACGGTCATTATGAAGGGCATCCCTCTGCCACCCAATTCCCGCCTCTGCCCGTTGGTGGCCAGCCCCTCCCCCGACCCCTGGCCACCCCTGGGCCACTCTCCTTTTGCCTTTCCCAGGGCGTCATAGAAGTGGAATAATGTAGCAGAGCTGATGGGATGCTCCCTCTGAGGTTAAGCTATAAAAGATGGTGGCCTGCCCACCCTGTCCCTGCCGCCTCCCTCCCTCCCTCTCTCTCCTACTTGCTTGCTTACTCTGCTACTACATTGTGAGCTGCTTTACAGACAGCTCCGCGTGGCAGGTACTGGGGCAGCCTCCAGCCAACAGTCCGCCAGAACCGGACTCCTTCCAACAGCCACGTGAGTGAACTTGGATGTGGGTCCGTCTCCAGCCAAGCCTCGAAATGATGCAGCCCCAGGGACACCTCCATTGTAATCTCGTGAGACACCTGCAGCCAGAGGACCCAGCCACGCGGCACTTGGACTCCTGACCCACAGAAACTGTGAGGTCATAAATGTCTGTCGCTTTAAGCTAAGATTTTGGGTTTTATTTGTTGCACAGAAATAGTAACTAACACAGCGTGTACAGTGCCTGGCTCATGGCGCGCACTCAGTAAGTGACCAAGGATGACCATTCTGCGTATATCAGGGGGGTTCGAAATACTTAGAAAACTGAAGAATATAAACCTATTTGCCAGGATCTCGACATGATCCCTTAACAAGGAACCTGTGTCCTTTGCCACGTTATCAAATGATAACACAGGTGCGTCAACATCAAGAGTCCAAAGGAGAAAAATGTGTCCAGTGTGCTACCACTTAACGAAGAAGGGGAGGTGGTCCAGGTATATAAAGGTATTTATTTATATTACACACACACACAAGGAAAACCTAAAAACTAAGATTGCAGAAAGGGGGAAGAAGGGGATGGAGCAGAGAGGACAGGGGTGGGAGCAGGCTTCTCTAAATGTACCTCGATTTTCATTTCTGACTTTGGAAACACGCAAATGTTGTACTGAGTCGTAAACCAAAACTGAACTCAAAGGAAAAAAATCCCCTATAAACAAAAGTAAAATTAACCAAATTCCACTGACTGTATAGAATCGGCAGCTCAGCCACTCAGAGAGCAATGACTTCAGGGGTAAGTAATTTACCATACATCCCAGATGAGATACCCTAAAGATAAAAAGAGAGCAAGTAAATATTAAATTGTTTTCAGTAATCATGTTGTTAACAATAATGTTGGTATTCTTCTGCCCTGGCTGGTGTGGCTCAGTGGATTGAGTGCCGGTCTGCGAGCCAAAGGGTCGCCAGTTGGATCAGTCAGGGCACATGCCTGGGTTGGGGGCCAGGTCCGCAGTCAGGGGCGTGCAAGAGGCAGCCGATCGATGTAGCTCCCACACATTGATGTTTCTCTCCCTTTCTTTCTCCCTCCCTTCCCCTCTCTAAAAATAAACAAAATCTTTTAAAAAACTGTTCTTTTTCTGAAATACATAATTAAATATACTATGTTATAACACAGATTACACATGTTATATAATATACTACATATAATTACATAGGTGTGACTAAAGCAAGTAATAATGTTTTTAGGCACTGAGATTTTTTTCGGCATGAAAAAAATATATATAAAATCAAGGAAGATAAGTGAAAACCCTACCATCCTACATTTAAGCTGAAAATAGAATCATGAACTCATTATGCATTTTCTCTTTAAAACAAAAATTATTTCCCAGCCCTGTCCACTAAAATTGCCTAGAAACTAAAAACCAACCAGTAGCAAAGCGCTCGGCGCCCTGTCTGGCTCCCGACCACCATTCCCCACGGAAAGGAGCAGGAGTTCCTGGGCTGACTCCGCGTCTGGGCGACACGGAAGCGCGAGGCGGGTCTGGAATACCTGGTCGCACCAGAAAGCAAGCAAGCTCTCGGGGATTATCGGAGTCTTCCTCTTCCCTTTCCTGTTTCATTCAACACTCTTTGGCTTTTCCTTTGTTTATTCGTCAAAGAGTCCCTAGGCAGGTGTGGACGAGGTAGGTTGCTGGGAGCGGACAGACCCCGCTGGGTTGGGGCAGGTGTGATGGGCCTCACACCCAAGGTAAACAGCAGCTCACATGGCCAGGAGACTGGTGTCAGGCAGAGATTGAAAGAATGGGAGCCCGGTTTCCCTGTCAGAGAAGGGGGATACAAGTATGGAAAGGCAAAAACTAGGACGAGCTGTGTAGAACTGGGCTGCAATTGTAGGAAATGCTGGGAACTCCTGGTTTTTTAATAGAGGGAGGGGAGTAATGAAAACACCCTATTGTAAGGTTCTTATGCTTTCCATGAAGTAGTATATTATCACTGAAAGGTAGGCTGTGATTAACTGAAGTTGTACTATAAACCCCAAAGCAACCACTAAAATAATAAATGACCTATAACTAATAAGCCAACATATGCAACATGTGAGAACCATAAAAATATTCAATTAAGCCAAAAGAAGTCAGAAAAAAGGAAAGGGGAAACCAAAAAAGACAGGACAGATAAAAAATGAATACAAGATGAGAGATTTAAACCTAACCATATCGACAGTCACATTAAACATAAATGGTTTAAATATCCAGACTTAAAAAGCAGAGACTGTTAGACTGGATAAAAAGCAAGACCCAGCTAAATGCTGCCTATAAGAAACACACTTCAAACATAAAGACATAAATAAGTTAATAGTAAAAGGATGGAGAAAGATATACCATGCTATTACTACTTAAAATTTAAAACTGGAATGACTATATTAATATCAAGCCAAGTAGATTTTAGAGCAAAAAATATTACTAGGGGTAAAGAAGGTACATAACAGTGATAAAGGGGTCAGTTCATCGAGAGGGCATAACAACCTTAAATGTTCATGTACCTAACGACAGGTCTTCAAAATGCTTGAAGCAAAAGCTGATAGGTCTGCAAAGAGAAATAGACTAAGTATTTAGAAGATTTGAACAGCATTATCAACCAACTTGACTTAATGGGCATTTATAAAACACTTCACCCAATACCAACAGAATGCATATCTTTCTCAAGTTCGCATAGAATATTTACCAGGATAGAAAATATTCAGGCTAAATCTCAGTGCATTTTTTAAAAATTGAATTTATTGGGGGCGGCATTAGTTAATAAAATGACACAGGTTTCAGGGGTACAATTCTATAATACGTGATCTGTACATTGCATTGTGGGTTTACCACCCAAAGTCAAGTCTCCTTCCGTCACCACTGATCCCCTCCTTGCCCTCTTCTGCCTCCCCCACCCCCATTTCCCTCTGGTGTTCACAATATTATTGTCTGTGCTCAGTGCAGTTAAAAGGATTAAAATCACACAACGAATGCTCTCTTACCACAAAGGAATTAAATTACAAACTTATAATGGGAAGATCTCTGAAAATGCCCAAATATTTCGAAACTAAATAATACCCTTTTAAATAACCCATCTTCCAAAAAAGAAGTCAAAGGGAAATTTGAAAGGGTTTTTAAATAATAGAAAAGGAAAACACGACATATCAAAATTTGTGGGACTCTAGGCTATAAATTGTACATGGCCTTTGTGGAGTTGAATAAACTCTCTATTTCAAGTTCATTGAGAATTTTGAGGTTTTAAAATCATGAATGGATGTTGGATTTTTTCAAAGGCCTTCTCTGTATTAATTGCTATGACTATGGTTTTTCTTCTTTAGCCTGTTGATATAGTGGGTTGTACTAATTGGTTTTTGAACATTGAGACAGCCCGGGTATGTAGAACGCATCCTACTTGGCTGTGATATACAGACGGGCAAAGGAGGTTTACAGTGGTTTGCATGGGAAAAGGTTATGATCGTCACAATAGCTTTATTAACTCAAAGGACTGTCACAATGGCACAGTGTGACTCACGATGGTAAATCTACTTTTGCCCACTCATATAATTCTTTTTTTATAATTGCTGGATTTACTTTGAGGACTTATCTAAGCTGATGAAAAATATGGGTGTGTAGTTTCTTTTTCTCAGGCTGTCTTGGTCTGGTTTTGATAAGAGGGTAATACTGGCTTCATAAAATGAGTTGAAAGTATTTTCTCCTCTATTATTTTCAGGAAGAGACTGTGTAATACTGGTGTTAATTTTTCATTAAATGTGTGGCAGAATTCTCTGTGGAACCTCCCTGGACCTAAAGATTTTTTTAAATGGGAGATTTTAAATTCTGAATTCAATTTTCTTAATGGTTATAAATAGAACTTTTCAGATTATGTACTTCATCTTGGTTGAGTTTTGGTCGTCTGTGGTTTTCAAGGGATTGGTCCATTTCATCTAAATTATCTATTTTGAGTATGAAGTTGCTTGTAGTGCCCCTTTATTGTCCTTTTAGCGGCTATAGGATCTGTAGTGAGGGTCCTCGTTTCATTCCTGATATTGGTGATTTGCATTTTCTCTTTTTCTACATTGTCCGTCTTTCTAGAGGTTTATAAATTTAATTCTTTTTTTTTCAATGAACTGCTTTTTGTTTCATTGATTTTTCTCTATTGTCTTCCTGTTTTCAGTTTCACTGATTCCTATGCTTCATCATTTCCTTCTTTCTGCTTGTTTTGGGTTTATTTTGTTCTTCTCCAGTTTCCCGAGGCAGGAACTTCAGCTATTGATTTGGGATTTCCCGCTTTCCAAATGTAAGCTCTCCAGGCTTCATATTTCCTGTCAACCTTCACTGCGCCCGCATCCCATGAATTTCTGTATATTTTTATTTCCATTTCTATGGAGAAGGTTATTTTTTAAAGGGGTACCAAGAGATGTTTGGAGGAGACAAAGACAGCATTCTCCTCCCCTCAGTAGTACAGAGGTGTCACCGGAAGGTGACTGTCCAGCAAGGGACTCCACTTCCAAGTTGTCCTTGACTTTGGGAAGACAACGTGAACAGTCCTTGCGGACAGAGGGCCAGGAGAAGTGCTGTACAGTCAAGTCTTGGTCCTGGAACATCTTGGTTCTCGAACAGTTTGGTTCTCGACCAAGTCGTTCACGGAAAAAATGTCTCGACTGTCCAATAAAAATTAAGGTTTCGGGTGTCAATTCTCTACCTAACAGCCTTTTCATGCTGACACCTGTATGACCAGTCACACGTCTCCCAGGCAACAAACAGGAGATTCCCTCGAACAGTTTTCCGGAACAAATTAAGTTCAAGAATCAAGGTCCCACTGTATGTCACTTCCAAGCCTGCAATGCCGTTAAGAAGTAAATATTCTTTCTCTACTCTTGCCCCTTGCGTGGGTGGACGAAGCCTTTGTGGGTAAGTGGAGCCAAAGACGGGGAGGGTGTGGGTCCCTGAATCGCTGCGTAGAGGAAACGATGAGCCAACCATGAAGACACGTCGGTCTGTTTTATGGGTGAGAAACATGTCTTTTGTGTTACGCCATTAATACTAGTTTGGGATTTGTTTGTAAATAAGCGCTAGAATTTCCTTGCTGTTAGCCGCAAAGATCAGCACTGCAACTTGAAAGATGCCTTTGAATAGCCCGTTAAGGACACGGAATCCATGAGCGTACCTGGACTGACTGATTTTATCCAGAATCAATTCTTGGGTATTAAAGGCCTTAAGTTTATGGCCTTATTATACCTACTATAATGGGAACATAAAAAAAGGTGGAAGAGTTTGGACATAAGACCTATTCAGGAATCCCAGCGCACAAGCCCACGAGCCCTTGGGAGTGATTCAGGAAACCGCAGCCCCAGAACCATCACCTCCCACAAGGCCAGCCCTGACCCCGGCTTTTTCCCCAGTTCAAGTCCGCCTAAGACAAACGTCTGGAGAAATAAGGGTCCCTGCGTTGTCATACTGTTCTCCTTCCTTCGGCCCGTGATGGGCACGTAGAGAGAGGGGTGGGGGGACTGGTGCTCTCAGGTCCTTCCGCTTCCCCTTCCTCTTCCTCGCTGTTTGTCAGGCTGGACATGGACCGGAACTGTACACAAAACATCACCTCCACTGCCTGTGGGCGTTTCCAACGAAAACAAACATCCTGCTCTGGTCTGAGGTCTCTTTCGTAACATTTGCAGCCTCATTGGCAGCCTCTTTTTCAGCAAAATGTACTTATATTTAAAATAGAAAGTGGATGGTTTTATTTTTAAAAGCTAATCAATACCTTCCCTACCCGGTCCATCCTCTCCCCAGCACTGCCTCTTCGATGAAAGCTATTGAGTTTGAGCGCTATTAATTCCTATCGGCTTTATAAGCACTGATTTATAGAACAAATTACCTGTGTGCACTCAAGAGGGAACCTGTCTGTCAGAGGACACCGTAGTTTGACTTCGGCGCCCTGCCCCCACACCGGTTTATTCATTCAGGGCATGGAGCGAGCTGGAGGCCAGCGCGATTTCATCAGCCCTTGGATTTCACGTGCGGTGAGCCCCCCTCCCCAGCCCACACGGCTCCCATAAATAGGCCTCACGTGGCTTCCTTTCATGATAAGGTCAGAGGAAAGGAGTGCACGGGGAGAAGCCCAGAAGCCGGCCGGAGAGTCAGGGCGGCGCGGGGGTGGGGGGCGAGCCTGCACAGTGCTAGTCCCCTCGCACTGCGGGGGGGAGGGGGGAGCAGGGAGGGAGGGGGAGCGGGGGGGGGCTCAGGAAGGCGGGGCGAGGTGGGAGGCGAACCCCGCCTCCCAGGGCCAGGCCTCTGGATGCCCGAGTGCGTCCCTGACTCCCGGCAGCAGTCCCTGCCCTCAGCCCCTTGTACCCACGTCCCTGCCCTCAGCCCCTTGTACCCACGTCCCTGCCCTCAGTCCCCTGTAACCACGTCCCTGCCCTCAGCCCCCTGTACCACTCACAGAAGGCCTGCCGACCTTGCCGGGCTCTGTGGCCCCCGACTCATTTTCTGGTAAAGCTGTCAGTTTTTATAGCTGATAGGAGGAATCATTTTCTCTCTTAGCTGAATGTTAATTGGCCTCCCCCGCCCCTTCATTCAGTTAGTACGCGTCGCCCGCCAGTTTTCTCCCACCCATGGGAAACGTACCTCAGTAGATAAGCATTCCAGAAAGACAAGGAAGGTGGGTCTTGTGAAATTGCTAATTGGCGATTGCTCAATCCGAGGTAAAGAAACCACGTATGAGGAGTGCAGCAGGGGCTTCCAGCCACTTGCTTGGTAGCTCCCTACCGGGGCCCCCAACTACACACCCCCCCGGGGGAGTGCCTACCCACCGCAGAGGACCCAGGGACCCACGACGCCAGCCGGGCCCACTGAAAACACCCAGCATCCCCCAAGGCACCAGGCACCACAACAGGTCCTGGAGAGCAGAGTGACTGAGACACCGGAAAACTGGAGCCCTTGGCTTGATGTGACCAGAGCCATGCCAGATAAGACAGGACCCAGAGAGACTCTCAGAGGGTCAGAGAAACTTCCAGGAGAAAGCCAGCTGGAGCTCAGCTGCCTAGAACCATCACGGGTCAGTAGTGGGGGCGCCCCGGGGGGAGGAGACAGTCCATACAAAGTCAGGGTGCACGGGACAGGGTGGCACAAGGGGGGAGCAGTCGGCCAAAGGTTAAGGTCCCGTGGAGGGGACCTTAAGGTCTCAGTCTCAGCAGGGCTGGGCTGCCCAAGCAGGGGTTTCCCCCCATATAATTTCATGCACTTTATAAAAATAACCTTATTGAGGTTTAACTTACACACCATAGAGTTCACCTCCTTCGAGTGTACCATGTAATGGTTTTCGTACACAGGAGTGGGCAAAAGTAGGTTTACAGAACCTACTTTTTCACTGCGTGAAGCAGAGTTTATCCTTGCATTATTATTTATTAATTATTGTATTATTTTCCCTACGAACAACTGTAAGCCCACTTTCGCCCACCCTGTATTTGCAGAGCTGGGTACCTCACCGTAATCGAACGTTAGGACACTTCGTCCTCCCGCAAAGGAAGCCTGCCGAGCAGGGCTTTAACAGCGACCTGGCCCTGCCCCTCCTCGAGCCCAGAACGTAAGCCACCGCACAACAGCGACTGTGCCAAAGACTGAAGGTTTGTGGCAGTGACAGGACAAAATTTACTCCATTTCTTAGGTTCTTCTTTCTGGAGAGGAAAAGAACTGGGTTGTGAGCACTCAGGCCTTTTTTTCTTTTTTTCTTTTTTTTTGCTGGCTGGCTGTTTTGTGGTGGGGTTACAGAGGAATGGAGCCGATTTACAAATAAAAATGGACAGAAAGGCCATAGCATAGCAAAATCCAGAATTCTGAAGTTTTCACAAAATGGGAACAGCACAGATCACTCCCCACGTGTCTCACGAAGCAAAAGCCACAGCCTGTCGATGCCCGAAGCGGGGCAGAGGCTCTGTAGGCGGACTGACGCGTAGTCACCGGGAACCGGGGTCGTGAGTGGACCTGCCCCTCTGTAGTGTGGGTGGCCCATTCAAACCCAAAGTCTTTAGCAAGGCAAGGACCAGAGAGAATGGGGCACCTCTGCAGTGGCCCCAGCGGCAGGGGACTCTGATTGGAGCAAGGTGCCATGATAACTGTCCTGGTTAGGGGTTTTTTGTTTGTTTTTTGTTTTTTGTGAGAAACGAAAACAAATTAAACCAGCTTTCACAATAAAGGGGACCCAGTTCTGATAGCGCTTGACTAGGATAGCATGAAAAATCTCTCCCTACAAAAACGTAGCAATGCATAATAAAATATAACCACGTGTAACTTGCGAGTGCATGGCTGAGTTAACAAGCAAGAAGGGGGCATCCCCAGGGACTAGAACAAAGAGGGCAAAAGGAGGATGGCAGTCACAGAGTTCGCCCCAGCACTGTCTCGGGGCGGGAGGCAAGAGCAGGTGGAAGGATATTAGAGGGTAACTAATATCCTTCTATTAGTCAGGGCCCGGGCTTTGGCCTCCACGTTGAGATGAGATGTGGGGACTGGAGATCAGACCTTCAGCCACAGGAGGTGGAGAGTTGAAACTGTGACTCCCTGCAAAGCCAGGCTCCTCTAGGGCTGATCTGTAGGTGGAAGTGTGGGCTAGGGAACCTGTCCCGCGGCTTCGGGGGACAACAGGGAAGCTCGTCTGTCACAGCACAGGCAAGAGCAGCGGGGGCTTCAAAAAGGATCCTTGGAAAAATGCAACCTGCCTGTCCGCACTTTGAGTTCCAACTTTAGATTTGGCGCATGGTCCTGGAGTCGTATGTCAAGAGAAAAAATCGGTCCCACGCTGGTGGTAACTCTAAACCAGCTGGTAAAAGCAGATGCAAAAAGGCTTTAAAGGGACTTCCTTACCATTCAGGTGGCAGGCAATTCCGAAGGGGAGGGCAAGCTCACCCAGAGATGGGCTCACGGTATCAGATGCCCGTGCATGTGAAGGAGGCCGTCCCAAGCACCCCGGCAGCAGGGGGACCGAACCCTAAGACCCCATCTCAGTGGGATGCTGATAATGATAAAAGGCCAAATGAAAGATTCGAACTCTCGAGAAAAAACAGTGCATTATGAAAACAAGAAGAGACAGGTGTGAACAATATTTACAGATGAAATGCTACTGTGTCTGAGAGTCGCCTCAAAATAGTCCCAGGGCGGAGGGACCGTGGGAAGAGGGTGCGTAAAACAAGACTGGCTGTGGGCCAATACTTGTTGAAGGTGAATAATAGTAAGTACAGAGGAGTTTCTTATTCTCTCATCTCTAATTTCATATACATTTGAAATTTTTTCCATAATAAAAATTTAAAAATAAAATTAAAAGCTCCAAATAGACCTGAACAATATAAGTAATAAAATTTAAAACTCAGGACAGACTTAATGGCAGATTGGACACAGATAAAGAGAGAACTGATAAACTGGAAGACTTTTTTAAAAAAGATTTTATTTATTTACTTTTAGAGACAGGGGAAGGGAGGGGGGAAGAGAGGGAGAGAAACAGCGATGTGCAGGAGATACACCAGTGGGCTGCCTCTCGCATGCCCCCAACAGGGGACCTGGCCCGCAACCCAGGCATGTGCCTTGACTGGAAACTAAATCGTTGACCCTTTGGTTCGCAGGCCGGTGCTCAATCCACTGAGCCACACCAGCCAGGGCTGGAAGACATTTTAAAAATCCAGAATGCAAAGTAGAAGATAAATATATGAAAAACTTCAAGAGAGACTAAGAGACACTGAGGGCAGAAGACCACTGCAGAGAGCGATTTGACATCATCTCCTGAGGTGCCGTGAGCCAACTGTTTTACTTGGAGGCAAATATCCCAAGGAAGCATGCACGCATGAGCATGCCGGCTGTGTGTAGGGATGGTCACAGCAGCGCCGTGTGTAGTGTGCCTAGGACGGCCCGCTGGAGACGGAAAAGCAGCGGCGAAATGCGGCTTCACCGGCCAGAAAGGACGCCACCGGCCAAAAGGACACGTCCCTGCTGCAGTGACAGCGCACCCAGCTTGGCAAGCTTGGGCGGGAAAAGGGCGGGGCGGGAGTTTGGGACAGAGGAACATGTGCCGTCAGGCGGCTGGTCGCACAGGTGCATCCAAAAGCCCACGTCAAGCCTCTCACCTCCGTCCCAGGCCCGTAGGGTCCCCGTGCAACACAGCCTAGGGCACCAGCCAGGTCCCCACGGCAGGACTCCCCCCACCAGACCCTAACTCTAGTCTAACAAGGGCAGTCACAGAAAGTGATAACGTTGCATTGGGTTGGTGTAGAAGCCCGGGCTAGATTCTGAATTTTTAATAAAAATTTTATGTACTTGGCCATAGCTGATTTATTTGAAGGTTACCTAAATTTCTCTGCCCCCGGGGGACGCAGTTCAGTTTCCAAGGCTGATTAATTCCTCCTCTCTCACAGCGGCCGCAGCCTCGGGAGCCTCCTTCCCATCCGAGCCCAGCCCCTCTCTGTGCTTCTCCTCCAGTGGCACCTGGAGCCTTTGGTGCTCCTAAACCCCTAGGCTCGTTGATGTCGCAGCCATTTCCAGGAACAGATAAAGCACTGTGGCCTCCCCAGCCTGAAGCTCACAGGCTCCAAGTTTCCCCATCCCAGGCCTGCCCCTCCCGGTGGAGCGGCCACCCATTCCCACACGGAGCAGAGCTTATACCTTTAGGACAACGCTGCAAATTTACAACCGTGACATTCTGCATACAGCAGTTTCTGAGTAAGTGCTTATTAACGCCTTTACTGAGACCTTTGCCAAAGAATCGTGAAGTGAAAATTCAGTCATCGGCAAATTGAAACTAATTTCTAAGATAAGATCCAGCTCTGGCTGCCTGTGTGTGCGTGAGCGGCCACGCGTCCGTGCACGTACAGTCGAGCCTCGCTGCCCTCTGCGAACTGTGGAGAGAAGAAGACCAACCAAAGGAGAAAGGCAAAAGCAATTTGCTCTGAACTTGCCGTGAAAAGGTGGGAGGCTTTCCAGTGGGGGGAGGGCGGACTTCGGTGCGCCCTGATCGGAGGCTGAGGGCCCGGGGAAGCCGCAGGCAGGCTCGCTAAATGCCTGTGTCCTGTGTGGTTGGTTAAGGGGGCTGTTTGGCTTTTCTGGCTGGTCCTAAGTTGGAAGTGGAGGCGGGGGGGGGCAGGTGGACACAATTACGGAAACTGTAGGTTTTTCATTTATATCTGGTCATCTTGGCTCCATTGTTATAGAAGTTAGTTAGTGCCTTGGATTGGCACCAGAGATAAGAATGTGCCTCCCTGCAAGTCTGACCGACAGCAGACGGGCTTCCCCGGCTACTTATTGAAGGTAAGGGGGATGGACGGTTTCCTGGGTAGGCTGTTGCAGGTCAAGGGTCAAAGTTCCATTTTTATGTATGGTCTGCACATGGTCCTTTTGCGTGTCCAGTCTCTCATGATAATTGTGTAGGAATTGGTCAAATATGTCCAGCCTCCTCTTCGAAAAGCAAATTGGTCCATTCAGCATGTTTAAAAGGTGACCTCATCGAGTAG
>PVJD01008349.1:17731-73688 GCA_004026545.1 Mormoops blainvillei | reverse complement strand
TGATGCTTCTTATTCCCTGTACCTTTTCCCCCTTTCTCCACCCTTCCCCTCCCCACTAATAACCCTCCATGTGATCTTCATTTCTGTGATTCTATTCCTGTTCTAGTTGTTTGCTTAGTTTGTTTTTGTTTTGTGTTTCTTTTAGGTTCAGTTGTCGATAGTTGTGAGTTTGCCGTCATTTTACTGTTCATATTTTTGATCATCTTTTTCTTAGATAAGTCCCTTTAACATTCCATGTAATAAGGGCTTGGTGATGATGAACTCCTTTAACTTTACTTTATCTGGGAAGCACTTTACCTGCCTTTCCATTCTAAATGATAGCTTTTGTTGGATAGAGTGATCTTGGATGTAGGCCCTTGTCTTTCATGACTTTGAATACTTCTTTCTAGCCCCTTCTTGCCTGTAAGGTTTCTTTTGAGAAATCAGCCAGTAGTCTTATGGGAGCTCCTGGTAGGTAACCGTCTCCTTTTCTCTTGCTGCTTTTAAGATTCTCTCCTTATCTTTAATCTTGGCTAATGTAATGATGAGGTGCCTTGGTGTGTGCTTCCTTGGGTCCAACTTCTTTGGGACTCTCTGAGCTTCCTGGACTTCCTGGAAGTCTCTTTCCTTTGCCAGATTGGAGAAGTTCTCTTTCATTATTTCTTCAAAGTCTTGCTCTTCCTCTTCTCCCTCTCGCAGCCCTATGATTCAGATGTTGGAACGTTTAAAGTTGTCCCAGAGGTTCCTCAGCCTCTCCTCACTTTTTTGAATTCTTGTTTCTTCATTCTGTTCTGGTTGAGTGCTTATTTCTTCTTTCTGCTCCAAATCATTGATTTGACTCTCGGTTTCCATTCCCTGTATATTTTTCTTTATTTCACTTTGCATAGCCTTCACTTTTTCCTCCCTTTTGGGACCATACTCCACCAATTCTGTGAGCATCCAGATTACCACTGTTTTGAATTCTGCATTTTTATTTGAACCAAGTAGCCCTGGTTCCTTTAACAGGAAATAGTATATTCAGATCACAATTTGGGCACTTAAGGTGCTTAAAATGTTCTTTCTTCCTGGTTCTTCATTGTTTCTACTCCTCTTCTTGTTGCAGAGCTAGAAACTTGTTGTTGTTGTTGTTAAGATAAAATATATTATGCAGTCACACAGATAATTCCAATTTACACTAAAGCATTTTTTAACCTCATCAAACTTGCACATGCCTCTCCTTTTTCTCATGACAAATATCTAAGTTCTCAATGACATCAACATAATTATTAATTTGCTTTTGTAAACACATAGAAACTTTCCTCCTTTCTCTCCTTTTGATTCAAACTGGCCTCATCCAGCACCTGCCTCACCTGCCTCCTTCTCCCTTGCATGTCCACTCCCTTAAGCATTAAGCCCTCAGGGCAATGAGGTTCTGGTTGGCATCAAATTATCTTAGGAACTAAGCCTCAGGTCTACTGATCACAGAGGGCGAGGTTCAGTTAGACCAGGGAGAACATCTGGGCCTCCGCTGTGTTTCAGCTCCAGGCCCGGAAAAGCGGCAAAACCAGATGACGCGAGGCCATGGCTGACATCGGGACCAGTGCACTGATCAAGAATCCCCTGCCCTGGCGTCCACCAGTCGGTAGGCACCACGACCTTAGCTCCCTTAGTCACCATAATTAATGATTCCCCCCATGGAAGCCATCCCCTGGAAGCCACGGCGGAGCCAGGCCTTGAGCATCGGCTCACCTGTGACCGGACATGGGCCACTTACTTTCTTTGCCGCTCACTCCTGTTCATGTCGTATTGGGCTTTGAGGTGTGGAGACAAATGAATCTCTTTATTCCAGTAGCAATTTATCCCACAACACTAAATGACAGTTTCAGAATAACAGTAAAAACATTATCAGCGATACTGTCATATTCATTTCTTTCATTTTATTCAGGTGCTTAAGGGTTGTCTTTTAAAACAATCGTTTATAAATATGTAGAGTATTTACATGGTTCCAAAGTCAAATCTACCAAGTAAGAAGTCTATCCAGTTTCTACCATGTCTGTTTCCTCCCTTTTCCTCCTATAAATATCTGGACACATAATTTGAGAGAGAAGATATAACTTACAATTAATGGGGAAAACTTGGACTTGAGTTAAAGTTTAATCTTCGTAGGAAAGTTGTGGATCAGGACTTGAAAATATCCAATTAGGAAGTTTAAGGAGAAAGTAGAATAATTTAAAATATTTCATTGCGTTGGTCAAAAGAGAATAACGATGGAGCATTTTTTATGAACATAAGAAAAGAGTGTGCCAAGAGGGACTAGTCATCAATGCCAAAGGCAGCACAAAACCTTGGTAAAAGTTGACAGAGGCAAAGCTATCGGATTTCGCAATAATGAGGCTTTTTTAATTCAGAGAGGTAAGTTTTCTTGAGAGACGAAAACAGAGTTTCAAAGAATAATAAGGGACTGAGGGCAAAGGAAGTGGAGAAACGCAGCATAAAAACCTTGGGATGCTGTCTCTTTGAAAGGTAGGAACCAGAACCACGGGGTATTGCTAGCTTGAGAAATACAATCAAATGGAGATTCTTTATTTCCCCAATAAGGAAAATCTTGAAGTCGAAGAAAAAGCTATCAGAAGGAGAAGCTAGAAAAGGGATAGGTAAATGCTGGAACAAATCCCTCAAGAGTCAGGAAGGGATGAATTCAGGAACAAAGAACAGCGTGCAATCCTGCCTGCATGTACAGAGACCAAGCCTCTCAGTGAGAATTACGGGACATCAGCTTATTCCAAGGAAGCTCGTAATGAACACAGGCTATGTATTCTATCGATAGCAAGGCTGAATTCTTCCACAAAGGCTGATCTTATTTTTATCTTTTTATTGTCTTAGATTAAAAATTTTTTGTTATAATTGACATAATATTGTATTACTTTCAGATGCACAACATAGTGATTATAGGCTGATCTTATTTCTTATTCGATTCACCAAAAAATCCCATGTCAGGCTTACTTCTCCCAAGCTAGGATTCCCTGAGAAACAATATCAACGCAGTTCACTGCTAATTTATTCAAGTACACTGGTGCACAGCCCACGCTTCCTGGTCTACTCCTAATATACTGGACAGGGGCTGCACCTGACTCTTTTGGAAGCCGTAACACCAGATCAACTTGCCATGTTCACATCTTTGTTATCTGCGATCACTGCACATGTTGTACAATCCTTGAATCACCCAAATTCTTTCGAACTCCCATTCCCATATTGCTCCATACAGGCCTGCCTTGACTATATTTGCACATTTCTTCTTCCCCTCAGTCCTTCCTATTGTGTCCTCTGGGAACTCCTATTTCAAGGCAAACTGTCTTATATCATGAAGCCCTTCATCAGATGTTCCTCCTACCTCTCAGCTTTAATCTGTATTCACCACTGCTATTTCTAAACCATTATTCTTTTTCTGTTTCTGACAACTGTTCTTTTGAGGCATATGCTGTCCCATTGCATCTGTCATTCATTAACATCTCATCTTCTGTCAACTTTTCAGCTTGATTCGTCGGTAATTTGACAGTATCTGGAAGGAACAAATGGATATGCAGCAGGTAAACTGCTGAGGAAGAGCATGGAGTACTACCTGGAGGGCGGAATTACACCAGACGTGGAGAAGGTGGATTGAGGGGGCAGGCAGAAAGTGTGAACCACATAAAATCTGTATACAATGCATAAGGTGTGTGGTATGTTGGAGCTGGCTCATACTAGTTCACAAGAGTTGCTTGTTAAATTTTCTGCAATTCTGCAAGCCATTACACTGATAGGTTGAAATGGGATATTATGGGAGTATTTAAACCATGGAAATCTGTAAATGTTCCTAATCAGGACTCTCTTTTTTTTCCCAACTGAGAGCCAGTTCTTAAATATTTACCAGCACACACTGAGTGGTAGGAAGGAAGAAAATGAAAGATGGAGTGGATGTAAGGTCAGGAATAGTGAAGACAAATTTTACTTAATTCAAAATTATGTCTAGTACCTATTATTTCCCTAAAAATTGAGGTCACAAAATAAAAATAAGGAAGATTCAAATGGTAGATATAAGAGCGGCAAGATTAGAGACAGATTCCAAAGTAAAAAAATGGGAAAATATCCTTCTTTTAGCTTAACAATCAGATTTCATATTTATTAATAAGGCTGAATAGCAACTCTAAGGAAATGAATGGAGATGATATTGACAGGTTCTCCTATATCACTGGATACTCTTATGTTGGATTTGGGACACAGTATTTGTTTTTCTATTCACAATTAGGCTAATGGGTACGCTTCGGTCTTCAAAAACTTAGATGGTTCAATAACCTAGAAATCAACGAGAATAATGAGAATATGGTTAATACATGGCTCTTCGGGGCATCTATACAGTGAAAACAAAAAAGGTGGAGTTCGTATTCTATCTTCCCTTATCCACTGAATGATATCATGCAAGTCACATAACCTCCCTGAATTCATTTCCTTAGCTATAATAGGGCAATGGAGAGTCCTATCTCTTAGAGTAGTTGTGAAAATTACTCAAGATAATGTAATTTTAAAGTGTCGAGTCTAGTGGCTCACTCACAGTAGATACTAAAACGTTTAGTTCCCACTTCATCTATATTCCTAAGCTTTTCTTTTCCACGAGGTAAGGCTAAATACATATCCTTGAGAATATGGAAATGTGAAGTCAGTACTTCTCTTTCTTCACACCATTGGAAAGCCCTAATGCAGACGTGGTAAACTTTCTGTCAAGGCCCAGAGAGTAGATATTTTAGGTTTTGTGGTCTCTATAGTGTCTGTCCCAACTACTCAAATCTGTTGTTGCAGTAAAAGCAGCCAGTGATAACCCATAAATAAATGTGTGTTCTAATAAAATTTTATTTATGAATACTGAAAGTTAAATCTCGAGTAATTTTTACATGTTACAATTTTTTCAACCAATTGAAATGTAACTATCATTCTTTGCTCACAGGTCATACAAAAACGTGTGGGGAAAGGAGGGGAAAAGTCAAGGAACATGTATAATGGGCCCATGGAAAAAGGCAAAGGGGAGGAGGACTGAATGTGGGAGGTGAGGGTGGGTAGAGCAGGGGAGGGTAATGGGAGAAAAATGGGGGCAATTGCAATTGAACAACAATAAAAAAAATTTTTTAAACGTGGAAGGCAGAATTTTGCCTGTAGGCTATAGCTGGCAGAGAACCAGTCTTATCTTATACTTCAGGAATAAACTAGGATAGGCCAGTAGCTTTGAAACTACATATTTTTAAATCTTGAACTCCTTTGTTTAAAGAAAATCGTGCATGACAACCACTTGTTACCAGAGTTTCTGTGAGGGTAAGAATCTAGCATCCCTCCCACTCCCTCAAGAACCTGATCTTCAACCAATACCCTCTCATATGCACATATAAACACATCCACAATCTCCTGAACGTGGGACACACCTCTGGAAGTCTTACAATGAAATGGAAAAGAGAAATACTGACAATTATCTGACACCATTTAAGGAAAACAAGATTCAAATAAGAAAAAGGCAGGGAACAGTAACTAAAAGAGACTTCCAAAGGCTACACATTCTTTGAGTTTGTTGTTTTTTTTTTTCCACATTAGACTTACATAATTATTTATTCTTTCAGACACTTCTCTCTCAACTGAATCTTTCTCTCATTTGACGAGAGGCTCTGTAACTTGAATACTATAGATCATCTCTCTTGTCTGCATGATGGTTTGATCCCCTCTCTCTGTTCTTTAACTTCATTTATATTGTTGATCATATTACAGATGATCTTCTCTTTTCTTGGCTGTACTGGTCTCTGTTTTTAGAATTTGGCTGCTGCTTTGGTCCTGGGTACTTGGCACACGTAGTTCTCAGTCCCCCTGCTATTCCAGATTCCTGACCACAGCAGCCAGATCTGAGTTATGAAAAATGTCCTCTCATCTCATCAATTCAGTGGGGAGGAAATCCATCAAAGCAAAATCCCTGTACAGACACCCATGGAGAGGCATCAAATGTCAGATTACATTGATAAAGGATGTAATGAAGGAAACAAACGTTTAGTTAAGTCTGCTACGTGCCATGTGCTGTGCTCATCATTCATTCTAGAATTAAGAAAAATCTGACATGCATTTTTAAGAATGGTGTGAAATGCACTCCAATCTTAAGAAAGAAACTAAAATAAGTGGTTTTTCTAAGTCTTTTCCTGTCAGGTAAAGTATGAGCTCCTTCTTCCTTGGAGCTCTACAGACATGTTTTCTAGCCAGGAAAGATACCCGAGGAAGAAACAGATTTAAAAAAAAAACACTTTTGAAAGGCCACTAAAGGCTTCCACTGGCATCTGGCAAAATCAGACTACTTTTGGTGCAAAAACAAACAGAGACATTGGAGAGAAAAACACAGTAGGTTACAAAGCTCGTCCTCTATCACTAACTCTAGATGACAGGTAAATAGACTCTCTTGTGCAAATAATCCGAAAGGCATGTTTGAGATCGTTATAATGGGGCAATTCAAGGCGCTACCTTTTAGTTTGAAAACAAACAAACCAACAAATTAAACCAAACAAATGAAACTTTTAACTCCATAGTGGTCATGTATAATCCCATGCATAACACATGCATAATCTCAAATAATATGTGTTAAGTGAAACGAAATGACTGAGCAGTTATATCAAGAGCTAGTTTTATCTCAACTAAAAATTTATAGAAATTTTTCTCAAGGCAATATTTGAAAGTCAGTGCTTCTAATACCTTTCATTATCATCTACCTAATTAATATTGAAAAAGAACAGATACAAATTGAGACTTGAGACAAATCAAATGACCTGCATTTATTAACTACCTTGTGTTTACTTTCCTAAGACTTTTAGATCAACTCTCCAACTTCGTGCACCCCACGTTATGCCCTGGGGGAAAGACTGTTATAGACTGCATCAAATGAGTTTCCTTGCCCTCCGACTTTCAGTTGGGTACAACCAGTGGAATGAACCCATAGTAGATCAGCAAGGAGTGAGGCGAAGGTATTTATTTCACTGGCTCCTTCCTTGTTTAACAAAATTAACAGGGTCTTCATTTCTCTCTTGAAGACTACCACTCTTAAGTGCCAGTAACCATTCCCTGCCCCTGTATCTTCAGGTCACGTGGTAGGCATGACTCTACAGTCGCTAGTCTACAGTTCTCTCTTGCGCCTTGGTAGTTTCCTATAGCCCTGCTCACACATTTGCAGGGAGTCCCTTCATGGAGCGCTCCTCAGTTCTCCACGTTAGAGCATACTGTTTATTTCCTGTACTGACTGTGAGTGATAATGCCCCTGCTTTTTCACTCTTACTTACAACTGAACAAAGAGGGTCTTATCCATTGTTTTCTAGACAACATTGTATATTGATATCCTTTACTGTACACCTGTTGCGGGAAGTGCTAGGGAGTGAGAAGGGCCATCCGGGGGTAGATAGAGAACTTCAAGTGTTGCATTTCTCAAGGATGATAGTTCAGGGGTATTTATATTACCGTTATTTGTATACCTTACATGTGTATGATATTTTTTATGCACATGAAATAATTCACCATAAAATGCAAAAGCCACACAACATTATTTGCAGTAAGTAAAGCTCTGTTTTTATATGTATATTGCATAGAAAAGGTTCTGAAAGGAATTAGAAGAAAATAATATTCATTCCATTAGATCATAAGATTACAGGTGATTATTTTCTTACAGTTTTCAAAATTTCAATATTAAATATAAATATATTTTCTCAAGAAAAATACATTGCCAATAATAAGCAGTAAATACTTGGGAAAATAGCAGTATCTTCAACTGAGTTCTAGAGTAGTTATTGTACCAAATCATTTCACTGTTAATTGGGTCCACTCAAAAGAGGAAACCCCAAATAAAAGTTCAGATCTGTGACTAAAAGGCAAAAGGAAGAAAATGCCCCATAAGCCCATGACAGTGTCACCTCTTGCAATGATTATGTCACAGGAGAAGGATTTAAGGAGACCATTAGAATATGAACTTGCTTATAAAGCTGCCAAAGGCGACCTTCATCATCCAGCCACATTCCGTTCAGAGCCATTACTCGGTTTTCAGCTGCTATGAATAGTAGCTGTGTGATATAGCCACGTTCAGAGGGAGAGTGGCTGCTCATTTTCATCTGCACTTTCTCTTTCAGGCTGTTATTAAGATTTCTTGGAGGTTGCAAAGTCTGTCCCCTGAAACCTTGCAAAATAAGTAAGTGGCAAGTACAAAGACTTTTTTCCCCATTCTGTACACTCTCTAACTTAATTCTTACAATGAACACATTAGCATCATCATCATCATCATTTTCCACTTTTAGCATGTGGGAAACTGAGGCAGACAAACATAAATTAGCTCAAATTTACATAAGCTAGTAAGCATGGAGCTGGGATTCCAACTTGGGCCTCCTGCCAATGGTGAGCTAAACCACTGAACTGTTCTACCTTCTAACCCTCAAGGTGCTGCAAGCCCACATGCACGGAGGCCGTTTTCCCTAAGTGGCTGAAAAAACCAGACCCTGTAAGAGCCTTTTAACTATTCTGCACTTTCATTATGAAACTTAGACAAGATTTTTTGATGCTCAATGTCAGGGAAGATGATTCACTTGGCTGTGCTGCAGCCAAGCAATACCACGTCCTATTATTAAGATGATAATTAATAACAAACATGCCAATTATTGATTGGACTTTTATTACCGGTCTGCATGAGTGAGGTATTCACAATCAATTTTTGATATTTATAGATATATCAAAAATGGTGTTTGAAAGCATCACAATGATTAAGTAAACAAGGTCTTGCCAGCATTATTCATTATAACAGAGTATCTGATTTTGGCATTTATATTTGAGTCAGGCAGCGTGATTTCATAACCTATGATTTCGCTATCATAACCCTTCCCTAGTCTCCCAAAGTAGAGGTCTTTGGTGAGCTTGACCCCTTCCCTCCATTAGCATGCACATGTCTGATCTTTCTATAACTCTTTATACCCCTTACTGTTGTACTAAAGGTGTTAATAAGTGAGAATTCCAGTGTTTTTCTGATCATTGTAGGTACAATACATTTTTAAAAATCTGGTCCCTTAATTAAATTCAATTAAATGTCCCCCCTATATATCATGACATGGGATGATGTGAAGCATGCTAAGATGATTATTTATGGACTTAATGTAATTAATTTTGAATAGGGAACCAGGAAGCATTTTATAATAGGCTGCATATATGGTTTCATAAATCACAGAATATCTGGTTTGGAAATGGTCTTAAAGATCAGCTAGTCCAATCATTTACCCAGTGCTTGAATCCCTTCTAAAATCCCCCTATTAGTTTCTATGTTATCCTTGAACTGCTCTAGGAAATAAGATTTTTTGAAGCAATCCATTTGAAATAGGAGGTGCTAATTTACATACACATATGTACGTAAAAATTTTACTCCAAACATATTTACTACTCCTTATTTTAAACACAGTATGGCGTATATTATTGGGAAAAAGAGAAGAAAAAGTCCTTCTGTGGTTTTCTTACGAACATTCCTTTTAAAAATAAACTGACAGATCCTGGAGGACTCAGCTTTCCTCTTCTTTGACCCAGAAAATGAAATAATTAAATAATAGCAAAGACCCTAGTTTCTAGGACACATGCAAAGATCTAAAACAAAACCTCAAATGAAGTATCATTTCATCTTTTAAATGTATTTTGAGCACTTTTGTTTCATCCAAGCAAGTCAAGTTAAATAGGTACAGAGCTTCTTGTCAAGATTAAGTTCTAAACAAGAAGATACTGTTTAGAAATGACACATTAGAAAATACATACAAACCTTGGATGGAAAACAAGATAATCACCAGAGAATCACTCCCATCTATTAAGAATTAAACAAATATAATACGGTATGTCAACTATAAATGAAAAATAGATAAATAATCTAAATTTTTTTTTTAAGTTAACAGGAAAATTGTAAGCTTCCTATGTCAAAGAAAGTTTCATGGAGAAGTGATTTTGGAGTCTTTTTACTCCAGCTATAAAATGTATTTGGTAAATCTTGGAGAATAAAATGCCTTCCTACACTTTAGAGAAGCATGGCTTTGGGGCTTAAAGGCTTCTTAGTTTTAAGATCCCCTGGCACAAGCCCCCAACACAGTCTCATTATAATGTAAAGCCTTAGTGAAGAGGTGGCTGGTCTGTAATGAGCTACTGAACATGCTTTTGGCAGATAGCAGGGACTGCAGACGCTGGAAGACACAAAAAAAGGAAGAGGGAGATGAACTAAAGATAAACTTCTCTCCCTGCTCAACTTTCCCAGGGCTAGCCCTTACAACGTACATTACCTTACTTATTCTTCCCTTTAGTTTACTTTGAAAGTCTTTTTATAGACTTACCTAAGGCCAGAGCAAAGACTGTCAAGCACTTTTGTTGAACCAAGGGTATGGAACTAAGAACTTTTTCATGAATCAAATATCTGTGTTTAAATCTTGGAAGATGTTTAGCAAAATCTTAGCCAACCATTAGGAGTTTCAAGGATAACAGTCCTTTTTTATTTAGCATTATGCTGGGCACACATTAGGTGCTTTATGAAAGTACTGAGAGTAGCTGAAGAGCATTTCTAGTGATAAAAGTATGGTGAGTCATTTATCCAGCTACTTCCCAGTTTGGTGAATTAAGTAAGAGGCATTTAGATGGAATCAATTTCTCTCTATACTTTCACTTTCTAAATTGGCAAAAGACTCTAAGATAAAGAACAGGCTTTGAAATGACTACATTAAAAGAAACAAGCTGTTTATTTTACACTCCTGATAAATATCGTAAATAAATTATTCATCTAAAAGCTGAAAGATTTATGTTACTTAAGTGCTTGGGATAATCAAAAGTAAAGTGGGTTCAATTACTAAAATTGGGGAGCCAGAGAGAATAAACCAGAAAAAAGACTTACTTAATGATAAAGTGCTTAAATATCATAATGAAAATATCAAGGCTTTTCTAGGCCATAAAACCTTAAGCGAATTCAAACTTGCAAGCACAAAGAAATAAGTGAAGTATCAAAGTAATCTTATATTACGTTGACCAGAAAGGAAAGCATTAATAAGCCATTACAATGAGTTGGCTGTTGCCTTTATCATTGTCTTATTCTGGGGTTCTCCAAAATCAGAGTTTGAAACAAAGACCACTTCGCCTCTGACGGTTAAGTGCCGCTGTTGGGCCCTGCCATTCCAGAATTCCCACTTTCCCCCCGCTGGTATTAGGAAGCCCAATTCGATGGTAATATCTCTTTTCTGTCAACTCTGGCCTTCAGAGGATACCACTGAGCCTCTCAAAGATGTCACTGCTCAGTGTTAAGACACTTCTTATTGCCATAGTGAATGGACTATGCTATAGTCCTTCTGGGGAACAAGGTCAAGTGGTGGCTTCACTGGTCTCACAAAATAAATCCGTTCTAACACTCCACCTCCCTAAGTCTTCTGTTCCCTTCCTCACTATCATGCCCGGGTATCCTTGCGTTCCCACCTCATGTACTACAGGCCATTATTGTGTCAAAGCTTCAAAAAGCCATCTTAGAGTATATTAGAGCAAAATTCACGTGTCTTTGCCAATATTCTGAACCCAAAAATCACTAGTGAGTGCTTGGAGGTCAATGACTCCCTGGTTCAATACCCTCGTTATTCACTCCCACTTTACTTCCGCTGGTCCCTGCCGGTATTAATCACCCACCTGGCCCTGCAATTCTTCGTGGGTGTAAACTTTTTGTTCACACAAGAGGGGTTTTGTTTCTATGCTTGGACTGAGCTATGACCCCACCCTCATTCCCAGTCTTGATGTGTGAGGGTGGCAGGAGCAGTTTTTGAGTAAAAGATACATTATAGTCAAGTTACTAGTGTCGGCAGAGGTCTTTCAGGACATTTAAGTAAGAGGAGGGTCTCTCTTCCAGCAAAAAGTGGGGAGCTAATTCTACCAGTCAGAAAGACCGGGTGGAATCTTGGTCCAATAATCTCAGAGGCCGACCGTCCATATGTGCCCATCCAAGTGCCACGCCCGCACTCGTTCCTCTCACAGTACTGACTTTTATGCAGGAGAACCCGTCAAGGCTGTGCTTTCCATTTTCTTTGCGTCTCGGCCGTCTTTAAAATTAGATCTTGTGTCTGGCTTGTAGCATGGTCTTCTCAGGGGCTGCAGGAGGTAAGTTTCTCCTTATTTGATTCCATGGAGACCTGCCCCTATCTTTGTTAACAGAGCTGTGAAGTAATTACGTTATCTATTCACCTTTAGCATATCATTATAATTATTATTTGCCCCCATCCTTTTCCTGTGATATTGCTATCACAAGACCAGATACTTCATCTCCACCATGTCCCAATCCATGATAGGTCAAAATCTTAGTAACTGTGATACTTCTAGAAGCAAGATGAATATTAACATTATTCTGCTTTGGCGCAAACTCTTTTTTTAAAAGTATATTTTATTGATTATGCTATTACAGTTGTCCCATTTTTTTCTCCCCTTTATTCCCCTCCACCCTGCACCCCCTCCCACCAGCATTCACCCCCTTAGTTCATGTCCATGGGTCATACATATAAGTTCTTTGGCTTCTCCCTTTCCTATACTATTCTCAGCCTCCCCCTGTCTATTCCGTGCCTACCAATTAAGCTTCTTATTCCCTGTACCTTTTCCCCCATTCTCCTCCCACCCCCTCCCCACTGATAACCCTCCACGTTGGCACCAATTCTTTTAACCTGTTTCCCCCAAAAGCAGAATCTGAAAGACTTATGTGCCTATAGTTTGTGAATGTAATCTCACAGAGTAGTGCTTAAGTGACAGGTGAGTGTCCCTCTCCTGGAAAAAATGAAAGCCAATACAGGACATACTATCAAGCTGGCAACCAGTAGGGTGACTGGAACTTGAGCCCAACGGGCCTTCTGAAAAGCCTCATGAAATCCATCTCAGTACTTCTTTTTGAGGATGAAACTCTCTGTTGGCTCCTGTCTGCCCTTCTCTAATGTGCTTCTGTTGGTCAAGGCATTCTGGACTGTAGACTCACGAGTGCTAAGCAGTTTCCTGTGGCTGTCACTTGCTGTGCTTTCAGAGAGGCTCCCGGGAAGGAAGCGAGCCTGAAGCGAAGCACAGTCAGGTTACATCCATCAGACTATTTGAAGTCTCTGCTGAACTGGCCACTACAGCAGTGACTGGAGTATGTGGTAGGCTGAGAGGACCTGAGGTGGATATAAGGGGTGACTGATAGATATCATTGTCAACCACAAGGATCATTTATTGTGAGTTCTTCATTTACGCAGCACTGTAGTAAGCAATGGGGAGGTAATATGTTCTACTAACCCATGTGAGATTTACAGCCTGGTTGGGGCAGACAGGATATAGACATGTGCATATAATAAATATATCAGCAACCATATGTTGAGATGCCCTTAAAATTATTGTCAGAATGATGCTGAGGACAGTCTGATATCCTGTAATGACCCTGTTACTAGAGCCCTCGAAAGCAATATCTGTTAATGTTTATACCATGAAAATATGGGCTTTTCCTGGACCTAACCTTTAAAAAATATTATCAAATTCTAAATCTTGTGAATAATGCTGTTCTCTTTGCTTTGGCCACTGAGAAGCTAGGAGACAAAACTCCATTCTACTTCCAGTGATTTAATGGCATTTTATAGTGGGCATTTCTGTAAAGTAATTGTATGTCTCAGTTTCATTTTATTTGTCCACTCTTATGTCCTTTCCCCTTGATCTGTTTATCAATTTATATTTTATTTTATTAGTTATAATGTAGGCCGCTTCAATTCCTTATTTGTTTTTGAGATGGGCATACATTTACCTAATTAAAAACATTTTACATAGATAGCTATTAAATATACATTTAATTTATATTTTGGATCAAATGCCAAATACATAATTTATATTTCTATCTAAACAGTATATGAGCTTACTGGAAGTGGTTGATACAGAAGAGATGATAGAGTACGAACATATATATCGAACGGTAACACTGAAAAGCAGTCTTACACTGATGGAGACTAACTGTTTATGAAGTCATTCAACAAAGTGTACAGTAATTTAAAAATAAAAGAACTGGTAAAATACGAATACATCATTAGACTTATATTTTCTTACATTGTTTCAAGTCACAAAAAAGTCTCAAAAGAAAGTAGAAACAATGCTAGGCTTCTCAGTCTTAGTAGTGGTTTTGTGGATTTGATTACAAAGGCAAAGGAAACAAAATAAAAAAATAAATGAGACTACATCAAACTAAAAACCTTCCACATAGCAAAGAAAACCATCAAAAAAACCAAAAAGGCAACCAACTGAATGGGAGAAGACATTTGCAAATGGTATTTCCAATAAGGGGTTAATATCCAAAATAGGTGAAGAATTCATACAATTCAACAACCAACACCCAAATAATACAATTAAAAAATGGACAGAGAATCTGGATAAACATTTTTCCAAGGAAGACATACAGATGGCTAACAGGCCAAACAAAAAGATGTTGAATATCACTAATTACTAGGAAAATGCAAATCAAACTCACAGTGAGATATCACCTGACACCTGTTAGAATGGCTACTATTGAAAAGACAAGAGAGAACAAGCATGTCAGACGATGTGGAGAGAAGAGAACCCTGTATACTGTTGGTGGGTGTATAAATTGGTGCGCCTCTGTGGAAAACAGTGTGGAGGCTCCTCAAAGATTAAGACTAGAACTACCATATGATCCATCAATTCCTCTCCTGGGTATTTATCCAAAGAATATGAAAACACTAATTTGAAAATATATATGCACCACTATGTTCACTGCAGCATTATTTACAAGAGCCAAATTATGGAAATGACCTAGGTGTCCATCAATGGATGAGTGGATATAGAAGATGTGGTCCATATAAACAATGGAACCCTACTCAGCCATAAAAGATGAAATCTTGCCATTCGTGACAACACAGATGGATTTTTAGAGGAATTAGGTTAAATGAAATAAATAAGACGGAAAAGGACAAAAACTGTACGACTTCACTCATATGTGGAATATAAAACAAAAGAGTAACAAATAAACAAACAGATAAACAAAACAACAAACCCATGGTACACAGACAACAGGTTGAAGGCTACCGGAGGGGATGGGGAATGGGGGTGAAATGGGTAAAGGGGTGAAATATATAGTGACAGATGAAAACTAGATTTTGGTGGTGACCACACAATAGAGTATACAGATATAAAATTATAATGTTATACATCTGAAATTTGTATGTCGTTAACTACTGTAACCTCAGTAAAAAAAATAAAATGTTAAGAAAAAAAGAAAGTAGAAACACTGATTTTACTCTGCATGTCTCATTTACTGCCTAACTATTTAGGGCAGGGAATTTATCTTTGCTGAAAATAAGTTTATTTATTAAGAATATTAATATTTAGGCTACAGTATGAGTTTATTTAACTTGCTACTTGAAACAATTCAACCTAAAATTGTCAAATGCATAATCCTGGCCCCATATCACAACAAAATTAAACTTATTTAAAAACCTGTGAAATGAATATTACAACAAAATATAATGGGCTTAAGTACAATGTGAAATATTTTTAACGATTTTTTGAAAGGTTTTATTTATTTATTTTTAGACAGAAGAGAAGGGAGGGAGAAAGAGAGGGAGAGAAACATCAACGTGTGGTTACCTCTCTCACGCCCCCTACTGGGGATCTAGCCTGCAACCCAGGCATGTGCCCTGACTGGGAATCAAACTGGTGACCCTTTGGTTCACAGGCTGGAGCTCAATTCACTGAGCCACACCAGCCAGGGTCAAATGTGAAATATTATTAGAAGGGTTTACCTAGAAATGACAAGCTCTATTGAAATGCTACCTTGCAGCCAGTTAGAATATTTTCATGTTTAAGAAACTATGAATGAGGTAAATAAATATAATAAACAAGGGCCATGCATTAAGGAAGTGGAGGACAGAAAACAATGTACATATAATTGTGTGAATATTAGGGTACTCTGAACATTTAAAATCCTAAATCATCTTACAAGATGATGCAAGAATATTCCAATCTTAGAATGGAAGTATTTAATAAAATCTCACAGTGCTTGTCCCAAGCTAGGGGTTAACATCAAGGAGAAACGATGAAGTCAGTGCAGCAGTTAATCATGGTGATGAGCATAAAATTGTAGTGACATCCTTGTGACCAACCCAGGGGAAAGTGCAGAAAGTTCCTTTGGCAGATTTCTGCCCTACTAAAGACAATACTACTACAGAAGCCAAATAAAAACCCATCCTACAGCCTTGTGTTGAAAATACTTCCCAGCTATTCACAAATCTAGACTGGACCAGGCCAAAATACGATAAAAGATAAGGCACTGATGTCTCTACGTCTATGGAGGGAATTTTAAAAGGAAATTACCAGTGAATCTGATGCGAGGATTTTTTAATCCACAATAGGTTAAACAGCAAATATAGTCCTTTCCTAGGTATATATGATTAATCTAAGAATCTTAACCATCCATGCTGTCGCGAAAGGTAGTTGCTCCTTCTTTCTTTCTGCTGTGTAGTATTCCACTGTGCAAATGTACCACAGTTTTTTGATCCACACATTTACTGATGGGCACCTAGGTTGCTTCCAATTCCTGGCCATTGTAAATTGTGTTGCTATGAACATTGGGGTGCACAGGTTCTTTTGAATTGGTATTTCTGGATTTTTAGGGTATAAGTGAAGAATAAACTGACAGTGAACAGAGGAGAGGGTGAGGGGAAAACGGGGGGCGGACAGGGGAAGGGTGGTCAAGGAACATATATGGGGGACTCATGGAAAAAATCGAGGGAGGGTAAGGTAGAGGGTCGGGAGAGGGGGCAGTGGCGGGGGGAAAATGGACAAAACTGTACTTGAACAATAAAAAAATTAAAAAAAAATCTTAACCACCTGTAGCAATTTTTAGGGGGAGAAGCGAATTTATAGAAAGTCACAAATAATACCTTTTCAAATGCATCTTTTATTACCATTCAACTGATAGTAATCATGTGAGCAGGGAGTTTATGCAAGGATTCATCAGCCATTCTGGAAAACATGAGTTATGGCAGTGGGGAGAGAATTCTCTTAATCAGAGAATAATTTCCTAAATTGCTCGATTCCTGGCTGGTTTAGCTTGCTTACAGTAATCACATCAGAAATTTATGGGGCACTCATCATGGGCTAAGACATGCATTCTCATGGCATTCGTTCATTTGATTATCACGACAAATAACCCTGAGAAGTAGATGCTTTTATTGTTCCCATTTTACGGATGAGGAAGCAATGGCTTAGAGTGGTTAAATCCATGCCCAGTTTAAAGGGCCAGAGAGTAGCAGAGTTGGGATCGAGGCAGGTATTTGTCCCTGGAACCCAAACACTTAACTACTTACATGATTACTTATGTGAATACTGCCTCTGAAACTTTTCTGGAGGCAGTCCTCCAGGGAGGTCCGTTGCTGCTCCTGGAATAGTACTGGTAATACACTAGCTGTTCTAGTCTACGGCAGAAGCTTCCGTACTGTCTCAAAGGAGTAAGGCATGGCTTATAGTTTTATACATGGGAGGCATCTTCTTACCTAGTTTCTAAGATGACATCTATTCCTCCTCTTTCCCTCTTTTCCTTGAACTTGAAAACTCAATTTTAGATCAATAAAGGGTCCTAGAGGCTATGTTACCTGGTCTTATTATTACTTTAAAATGATAAAACCAGTGCCCAAAGAGGTTAAATAATTTATAGTTGGTTGGTAGGCACCGCCATCCCCGATTTCTGGAATCCTCATCTAGTGATTTTTTTTCCTGTTACATCACAGTATCTTCTATATTTGCCCCATGTTTTCCCAGATACCTGCTACAGGAAAAGTATCATGAAAATCATTTCTCAGTGTAAGTAAAGGGGGATTTATCAGTGGTATTTGGACTGCTCTCATGTTATAATAGAAACAATAAAAGAGGCTTTACTGAGCTTCTCTACTGCAACCACAGGCTAACTGTGACACTGGACACAAACAGTCCTGAAAACCAATCTCGATTTTCTATTTGAACTAAAAGGAAGAAAGCAAACACATGAACGTGTCAGACTGGGGATTTAACCTGGAGAAGAAATAAAACGCCAGACAAATAGAAAAACAAGAATGAACACAGGAAATATAAAGGAAAATATCAGCTGTATGAGTTAGATTAACCCTGGCCTTCCTGGCCACCTTTAGATTTCACATTTCTGATGTGTCAGCTAGTTTTCCCATCTCCATTTCTTTTGTCTCCCTACAGCCCCTCTTTCTGGCATCAGCTGGAAAAATAATCTACAAACTGATTATTAACTGACGCAAGATTAACTAGAAAGGACAGTTACACAAACGTACACGCACGCACATACACACACTTATACCTTATACTCCATAGGAAGTCATGTCCACAATGATTTAAACAAATTACAGGCATATTATTGAAGTCCATAATCTTTCTCTTCAGTATTCCTCAGGGCACTACTGGTATTTGGAGTGAAACAGTAATTCCTCGGACAGACTACCCCACACGCTGCATGATTCTTAACACCTCTGCCTCTGCCACGGAATCCCAGTAGCTGCACTTAGTCATTGTGCCACCCAGGAAATGCCCTTAGGCATTTCAAAATCGCCCCCTGGGGTGGGGTAACTCCTCCCCGGTTGAGGAACACTGGGACTGAGAACACTCCAGGTCCAACTCAGAGAAACTATTAACATTATAGATTCATATACTTTATCCAAGACTCACTCATCGGCTGCCATGTGCAAGGCTTTGTGCTCGTTGTTGAGAGGTATATTCTTGAGTCCAAATGGATAAGGATTTTGTTGTAATGGAGCATGTAGGGTGGTGTGAAAGACAGATATTTATTAAATCTTCACACATGCATACACACATATATATCATATATATATGATAACAGCAACAAAGAGATGTATGATGTCATTAGAATCTCTGCCGGGAAGATTTGCTTGCATTAATTATGGTAGGCTTTCCAAGGAACCTTGAACTTGAGTTGAGATCTGAAGCACAAGTAGGAGTTTGCTTGGCAATGATTAAAAGTAAGAATATTCTCAGGAGAGGAAACGGCATGTTTAAAGTTACCCTGATGAGACAGAACATGGCAGGCATGAGAGAGAGACGCAAGGTCAGTGTGACTGCACCTGAGAAAATGAGAGGGAGTGTTCAGTGAGGTGAGGCTTTGGAGGTAAATAAGGGTGAACCCATACATGGTCACAGAACCTATGTCAATAAGCAGAATTTTCAGGCATAACTTCCAAAGTGAAATTTGGTAGAAGGCAGAAAAAGGAGAAGAATCACATGAGACAAATCTACCGGCGGGTGTTCTCCCATTGAGATAATAACGAAATCAACTCTCACATGAATGGAGATCAAGGTAGCACAGATAAAAATATCTCCACTGTGTTGTAATTGTGTGGAATTTACTCAGCCAACAATTTGGTGCCATGTAAGGGTCTATGGAAGCTGTAATATATAAGAGCAGATGTCTATGCAGGAATGTTGGGGGTAGTCTGGAGACAAGCTGGCGAGGTCAAAGTTCCAGGGGAATAATATGCACTGGGGTTGAAGTGCCGGGAGCCGGTCTTACTCCCAAACTTACTTGCCTCATGGGAACTTCTCCAGTCCCAGGTTAGGGCTTTCATCAGTAAAATGAGAATTATAATACCCCCGGGCTTATGAGTAGGATTAAATGAAATGTCCTAAGGAAGAGTAACCCAATACGGAGCACATTCCGGGTCTGCAATTCGTGCTTTCAACAAAACTTAGTTTCTTTCGTTGTAAAATAAAGGCAATAATAACTTCTCTGACATTCCAAGGGTGTCGGAAGGGCAAATGGGATAAATGAAGAAAGAGGCACAGGGTATTGTTGCCATCAACAAAGGAATGTGGCATGAATGCCACTTTGAATCTGTCATCCCTTTATTTCCTGTCAGTGGGCAATAGTCATAAAAGCAAACTGCTCCATGGAATCTCTCACCCACTTTAGTCCTAAAAAAATCGTGGATGGGGAACAGAAGGAATGATAGTATGCATTTTTTTTGTCCTGATAAAATAACCATTGTTTTTTTTAAATAACCATTGTTTTGATAAAAGAGCTTAAATGCTATAAACACGCCCACAAGTTTTCTTTGGATATGGTGCAGAAAATATTGTTTAAGGTGAATTTGGACCAGTCTATGCACCACCACTTTGTGAAATGTTGACTGGCCGCGGCTCGTTTTCAAGCAAACTCAGCTCACAGCTGTCTGCAGCACGCACTGACGAAGTCTGTGCTCTGCCTCGCATCTCCTCGGCCCACCGGGAAACGGACCTGCGGCTGCAGTGACCATCCCCAATGCACTGACGATCTCCCACTTCGATGCCTGTTCTCACTGCTTCTCCACCTAAGGCCCCTCTCTGGAGCCAGGAGAGCTTGCTCAGCCTGCTCGTTGGGAAGCCTAGAAGTGTCTGGGGCTTGACTGCCCCCAGGTACTACCCTTGACCAATGAGTTGGTGAATAAATATTTTATCTAACTTTGTCCTTCGATGGAATAATTCTGAAGCATGTTCCCCATGGCTCCTCAGAAGGTGTGCGATAGGACAGATCCCAAATTACCCACCATGATAACCTACTCATTAAAACGTTATTTTGGAGATTTTTCTCCTTCTGTGTCTCGTGTTCCCTATTTTCTTTCATAAATATCTTATAATTATTTCCCAAATTAGCCGCCTGCACCCACTTCATGTCCCACAGTATACTTTTGGGGAAACCCAAATTTAGATACATAGGGTTACTGAAATTGCCCAGTTTGTAGTACATGGTTTTCATTTCTGATGACATAATGGTATCTAGTCTAAAATAAATGATGGTCCTGTGCTGTGTAAAAAGATGAAACAGCTATCTTTTAATGCCTCTTAAAAGAAAAAGACCAAAATGAAGGACACATTCCCTAGGAAGGAAAGTATGATCTGTTTAGAATACCAGTATTTTTCCTTTTTATTGAATTTATTAGGGGTTAAAATTTATTTTAACAAAATTAAACATGTTCGAGGTGCACAGAATGCACCATAACACATCATCTATACACTGTATGAGAGCATTATGTTAAGTGAAATAAGCCAGTCAGAGAACGACAAGTGCCATATGATTTCACTTACATGTGGAATCTAACGGACAAAATAAACTAGCACACAAAACGGACACAGACTCATAGACAGAGAGCAGGCTGACGTTTGTAGAGGGGTTGGGGGACTGGGTGTGACGGAGAGACTGAGCGAAAAAGAAAAACGAGAAAAACTCATGGACATGGGCCACAGCGTGGCGACTGCCAGTGGGAGCGGCTGGGGGGAGGCGGAGGAGGGTGTGGGGGGATAAATGGAATATTAATATTTTGATTTTAAATTCTATTTGAGCACCTGGCCATACAAATACCCACTAACTCTTGAGGGTCATCTACTTTAAAAGCAATGTAGCATGGGAAATATAGTCAATAATATTATAACTATGTATGGTATAAGATGGGTACTAGTCTTACTGAAGTGACCACTTCATAAGTTATGTAAGTGTTTAATCACAATGTCGTATACCTGAAACTAATATAATATTGTATGTCAATTGTAATTGAAAAACTAAAAATTATTTGAAAAACAAATAAAAGCAGTGAGTTGAAAAGATTAAGTAACTTGACAGATGACTTTGTGCCTAAATGTCCTTTACCACCTTTTGATTTCTAATCGCCTATACTGAAGGCGTTAACTTGCCAAATAAAGCATATAAGGACTGACCTAAAAACGCTCCCCATACGAACTTCTTGGAGCACCTCCAAAAGATGCTCAACTATGCAACCTCTGTAACTAACTATTTTCGATTTAACTTAATTAGTGAGGATTCTAGACCATAAGCTCGGTGAGGAAAAACGCTATAGGTGTTCTATTTACCTTAACACTGCTAGTTCCTAACATGGTGCTTTTTACTCACTAACTGTTCCATAAAATGTTCCTGAATGAATGTACACATAAGCAATATCCATTTAGATGACTTTTACTGTGCTTACATGTATGAAGATGGGAGGAGACTGGGCATCTAAATGTTTACAGATCTAAAGAGAAAATACTAGCATGCATTTATCATTTATCTTCAGTGTGAAGTTATAACGCCAGAAAGCTATCTACCCCTTTCCTGGTCCATTTACATATCTGTATCTGGGAAGTCAGAAGCAAGAGAAAGCTGAAAGATTATAAGATATAAGAGTGACCCCCTAAAGGAAATATTTCACCCATAAAATACTTGTGTAATCTCACTGCTGTGTTCTTTTAGTAAAGTTGGTGTGGAAGAAGAGTATCTACTTTAAATTTGCAGCCACCACACAACAACTAATCATATCATTGCAGATTAACAATTTTTTTAGGAGGGACATATATTATACTATTGGTTGGTGAGTGATATACCTTGGAGCATTTTGGGTTTGATATCAGTCCTGATGTAGCAGTGAACTAGCCAAGATAAAAAAAAAATAAAAAAATCAAAGAACTCAGCAATGTAGGCATGCTTTGCATAATAACTGAATTTCTACAGGACTCGGCATTTTCCCAGAATGTAGTCAGTTCCTGACTCAGTCTGGTTAATTTTTGATATCACCCCTCATTCCATCAGCCTCCGAAGTTTTAAAGTGTTGTCTGCTCATCCCTAGGTAGGCATCATTATGTGTGACAATGAGGGCTTTAGAATTTGTATTTTTGATGTGATGATGTGATGATTATAAAACCTAAAGTATTATCATTAACATCTGGTACCTAAGAACTTCAGAGTTAGAGAAGCCATGTAAACGTGCAAGATAAAGCAAAGGAGAAATGGGGCTTTGACTTGGCTAGGTGTAGATACTGAAAGCAAGCTCCTCCCATAATGGACTATCTGATGACATAGGCCTTTTGCTTGAAGCAACACTATAAAACCTTAGCAATTCTTAAGTTTCAAATCCCCTACTCCTCCCCAGTTCAACCAGGCTGGCTATGCTTTAATCTGAGTTCAGGACATCCTGGAAATTTCCAGGTTAGCTCTCTGATTCTCTGCCATTGCTCTGTGACTAAGGGCTTCTGAAGATCTGCTTTGTGCATCGTTAGTATTCACCAGCCCACTATGGCTTATGTTGCTAGCTCTCCATAAATGTATGCTTTTCCTGAAATTGGAGAGCACCTTCTCTCCTCCCTGTGTTCTCCCTTCTCTCATTACCCTCCCTTCTTGTCCAGGCCCACTTTTGAGAGCTCTCCCTGCTGGCAAACCTCTTCAAACAGTCTGTTGGCCTCTCTAGGTCTTCGGTTCCTGAACCACTTTGCCTCCCTGCTCAACAGCATCCTCTGTGATTCCCTAGGGCCACAGTCGGGTGCTCGTATTCATAGAAGAACGGGAGCAGCAACATAGCCTTTAACTATTAACTTGCTATAATAGCCTGCTTTATCAAGAGCATCTCGAACACTCAGAACCATAAGATGCAGCCCAACTCCATTTCAGGGGATGCTGAGGGCAAAGAAAGATTGCCTTGTCAGAGAGAAAAAGCTTTACCTTTTTTCTCTGTACCCAACAAGGTCAAACATCTTGTTTTTTGCTTGCTTTATCTCACATGCTTATTTAAAACAAATGTGATATTAATAGGTATCAGCACTGGCCACATTTTAGGTTTCTCTCAAGTGGTTTTAAGAAGGATCGCAGAAAAAGGACAAATTCTAAATCCGTATACTAGTACACAAGCAGGCATGTTTTGCATATAACTGCATTTCTACAGGACTCAGTATTTTCCTATGATGTAGGAAATCTGTCCTGATTCAATGTGAGGATCCCTATATATGCCATTAAAATTTTGAAGTTTCTGAGGCTGATGGAAGGAGGTCTATATTTGGGAGGGGAAGGACAGGGTATTGCCGATAATCAATGAAATGGATTGTCGGGAGTATTGCTAAACATTGCAGATGTGAATGGCTTCACTTTGTTTCATGATCCTTAGCTGAATGACCACAACAAATTCACTTATATTTATATGAAAAGTCATTTTCTTCATTCATATACTCATAAAAGAAACAATGCTCTTAACTATTAACAATTATGTGAAAAGCACAGAACTAGACACCAGAAACACCTGTGTTTAGGCTCTGTCTCAAACTGTTTTTTGGCCTTTGTTTAAGTCACTTAGTGGGCCTCATTATCCATTTGAAAGAGGCAAAAATGGTAAATCCTAAGGTGTTTTGCGACTCTTTAGTCTCGTCATTCTATAATTACTATATAATAAAAGAGTAGTTTATAAAAGAACAGATCCAAAAAACACCGCTTCTGCTCTATCTTAAGTCCGATTCCCTAGAAGCACAACCTAAGATGAGGATTCTTTAGCAAGTGATCTCCCGAGGGACGGTTCTCAGGAGAATCCTGTAAGCCAGTGAGGGAAACAAGATAACAGAGGAAAAAGCTAAGCAAAGATAAGACTTTCAGGAGAAACCTAGCCTCCGTCTGCTCCTACTGGGCTCTGCGGCACAAACTGGACCACAGAGGGTTTCCCCCCTTGAAGCAAGGAGCTTGAGCTTTTAATATCTCCATATTAGTAAGATATCGGCCAATGACCTCTTTGAGAAAAGGGGGCATAACTTCCTAGGTCTTCCTGGGGGGGGGGGGTGGCAAACCTCTCTAGAAGGGGATGTGAGCCAGGGGCCCGGCAACATCTGTTAAATACTACCTCTTTGTTTTATCCAATTGTTCTATTGAAATGACATTACTAGGTTACAAAATATTCACATCATCCATCCCACTGGACCTTAACAATTTCTCACATAACGAGCATTTGAAAATACACATAAAAGGGCTGGTTATTATGTTTTACAAAACGGAAAGGCCCACATAGCTGGAAATTTATTTTTGTTAGTATTTCATTTAGATAGTATATTGCATAAAGTGGTTATTTGATGAAAAACTAGAAAATGGAACTCAACAATTAAGGCTTCTTGGACAAAATATCTACAGGGGTTCTTTATTCTCTAATGCAGAATGAAGATTTGACATTAAAAATGGCTTATACATGTGAGTAAAATTGAAATTGAAGTACCCTTGAATTTTATTTTACTTTTATCAAATGACCTTGTTCCAGGAATTCATATTACATTTAGACCTGACTGAGTACTGACTAGATAAGGATGGCTTATTAAAACTTTAACACAAAACAGAGCATATGTAAGGCTGATATTTGTTTTTCTTTAAAAAATAAAACTCTACTTTGAGTGCTATAGATAATAGGTTTCTTCTAATCCTCGGCCTACTATTTGAAATTGGCATAGGCCCACAGGGGTGTCCAACCCATGGCCCACGGGCCACATGCGGCCGAGGATGGCTATGAATGCAGCCCAATGCAAAATTATAAATTCACTTAAAACATTATGAGATTTTATTTGCTTTTGTTAGTATTTGTGTATTTAATGTGTGACTCAAGACAACTCTTCTTCTTCCAGTGTGGCCCAGAGAGATGTCAAAAGGTTGGACAGCTCTGACTAGGGGCTTAATTCTTTAACACTCACATAACTTATTTAAAAAGCCCAAATAACATTTTAAATTGGTATCAGTAGCATTCTCCTTATAACCAAGTGAGACTAAAGAACGTGTTTTTAAAAAAGGAAACCTAGCAGAGTTGACAAGAGAATAGTGGACTTGAAGAGGGCAAAGCACAGGGGAAATAGATGTAGTACTAAGACAAATGTGGTTAATTTCATCATATTGTCTTGGAGAGTCTTAAAGGATGTTTTTGGAGTAATGATCCTTAATGTTTTTCAGGTCATCGGCCCCTTTGAGAATTTGATGAAAGTTATGGACTTTTTTCCCAGCCAGGAAAATGCATATGCAAACAAATTTTTGCTGTCTGTTTAGGGCAATTATAAAACATTGAATCCCTCCATGAACTACTGCTGTAAAAAGAAATAGATAAATGTTTGAGGCTAAGAAGAAGAAATGACATTAATAGGCCAGAAGGAAATTTCTGTTCTGAATATATATTTTTTTTCTTTCACTTAAAGAAAGTACATCTCAGGTTTAAGGGTGCTAATGAAGCTTAAGTGAATGAGAAGTACAGTTAAATATCTAACATAATATTCACAAAGATTTTTGGTGAGCAAACAACTGTAATTGCAGTTGGAGCTTCATTAGGAGGGCCAAAGAGATATTTCATAACTGACTAGGCCGAGATTGGATTTCTGAACCAGTAAGAATGACCCATTCTGTTGTCTGTGTCTATGAGTTTTTGTTTGTTTGCCTTGTTTGTTCATTTACTGCTTTCGGTTCTAAACTTCATGGTGGTTACCAGAGGGAAGGGGATGAGGAGTAGTGAAGGGTGGAGGGGGTCGAATATATGATGATGGAAGATTTGACCTCAGATGTTGGGCACACAATACAATATACAGATGACGTATCACAGAAATGTACACTTGAAACCTATATAATGTTATTGACCAATGTTACCCCAATAAATTTAATGAAAATAAATTTTAAAAAGAACTACCCATTAAGGCTTTTAAAAATTTTACTTTCCTTTTTAAATTATCAAATCATATTCTATTTAATTACTTACTTTCTTGACATCATTACGGCCCCTTTGTTAACTCGGATTTAGTCTGACAGGAAGCCCTTTCCAAAATCAAATAGTTCTCTACTGTTCCCACTTTTGAGAAATGTAAGAGAAGTTCGTTTGATTTATATAGATGCTGACCTTTATGCATTCCAGCTGCCTTTTTAACCACTGTTTTTTGAGGACCTCCAAGATCTATCCCTTGTCTCTTTCTAGAACCTGTCTATTGTTCTGGCTTCATAGAACCTGGCTATCCTTCATGTATATCTTTCACCGCCACCTGCTCTGTTTTGGGGCTTTTGTTGACCTCAGTTTTCCAGCAAGGTCGTTAAACAGGTTTATGGGAACAGAATAGGTTATCTAAATAGATTCAATTTAATATTAAAAAATCATAACGTACTCTTCAAGCACAGTGTTTATATTTATAGAAAATCTAGTTGTCTCAGGTTTTCATTTCTATTTGAATTGCATGTAAGAGGAGCACTTAATCATTGTGAGATTCACTTATATGCTCTGCACTGCTTGCACATTCCATGTGCAGGTTAGCAGCCAGACTAATCCTTCTTTCCTCCCAAATTATTAAAAGAGGTAATGCAGTTTTATTAATGTGAGAACCAACTGAAATAATTCTGGAAAATTAATGCTCCAAATGAATGCAATTTCAGAGCTCGGTGAGTACATTATAGGCTTATTATTCTTACTCTGTATGGGATGCTATATCCGGGAGTTTTGATTTCTATAGAAGACTAGGAATAATTTCTCTATTTTGCATGATAACCCGATGACCTGGCACTTTTCCTGAAATGAAAAGGTATCATTGTAGCTTGGGATGCCATAATCTTTTAAAACCTTTTCCATTAAAATATCAGAGAACAATGGAAAAGGATTTGGTTGTTAAATTTTCTGACATAAGCCAAGAAATGTAGCATGTATTACAACCTCTTGTTTCTGTCTTTCTCTCTTCTCACAAGCATACACATACAAATACAAATAATAGATATAGATGTATATTACACCAAGCATTGTGCAAGGTCTGAGGCATATCAACGGTAAAAAAAGAATAGATAATATCTGTCTTCGTGGACCTTATTTCGCAGCAGCCAAAACAAAGAACTTGCGCAGAGGGACTGTCCTTCACCAGAACGCAAGACTCTCCCTAAAATTTAACAGTAGGGAAGAGGAGACATAGCGGGTTCACAGTTTAGTAGTAGGAAGAGAAGGGAAGTACCACTTGATGTTTACTATTTTCTTCAATTAAGTGGGAGGTGAGATCATATGCTCAGAGTAAGAAGAAAGGATCCAAATAAGGAGGTTTTAAGAGAGAGAAGAAAGGTTAAACTAGTCATTTTGGAGACTGGAAAACTGTAAAGTTATTGGGCTGTGCAACGGATCTATTTTGGTTTGAGCTAATGAAATTAAGACAAAAACCACTTGCCAGGTTTTGTGATTCTTTCCAGCAAAGCTGAGTGGCTGGGATGCAGGAATAAAAAAGGCAAATGGTTGGCTTAAACAGAGTAGGGATTTTATCAAAGGTAACACAGCGGTGTGAGATGGGGCAAGGAACCGGAGGGTGTTTTCAAGAGCATAGATATAAAGAAGGACCCATGGGATTGGGCCAATCATGAAGGAAAGCAATGAAAATAGGAATATGCTGGATAAAGAACCGTCAACAAAAACAGTGGGTTGAAGGTAATAATTGTTCTAGTGTATTAGAGAAAAGAACTTGCAAGGAAAGAAGGCTATGCTGAGGGAGCTGGTAGTGGGCGTCAGTGTTATTTCTGAGGCCTTCACTCAGGCCGACATGAGGTGGAGGAACAGGTCAGGGGCGATAGGACTGTCAAAGAACTCTGGGTGGGTTTTGGCCACTTGGATATTGAAATTGCCAGGAATGATAAGAGTGGTCTGAGTGTGGAGAAAGATTACAAATCAGGTGATAAATTCTTCAGAGAATGAAAGGTTGTGACCAAGGATTCTAAAGGGGTTGCAATGAGATAAAGGAGGCCTTATGGTGGGATGCTCAAAGAAGCAAATATATTTTTTAACAAGAGTAGGAGGAGCATAATGATCTGTAATTGCCAACAGAAAGGGGAGACAAGGGTCTTGAAATACTGGGAGAAGGCAGCACAGCACTGTTTTAGGGTAAAGTAGTGGTCCACGTCCTCTGAGGACGGCCAAGTGTCAGTGGAGCCAAACAGGTGACCAGCCTGAGGAAGGCATGTTAGCTGTGCCAAACGGTTGTGTGAGTGTGTGTGTACATACATACATACATACATACATACATATATATATGTGGCCTTTTTATCATGACAAAATCATCTCGGTTTTAACAATTTGGTAGGTGAAAATAGTGTTTTACTAATGAAAACTTTTATTTCTTTGCTATATCTGCATACATTTCAATCAAGAATCATTAGGGAAATTTGTAGACTGAGACCATACATTTTCATCCCTTAGGGTCTTATACTAAAGAGCAAAGGAAATAATACCCTAGCTCCCACAAAAACCGCAAAACAACAACAACAACAGCAACAACAACAACAACTTCTCTAAAACAAAATGTGCTTATCAATCTCCTGAGTGAAATCCTTTGCATCATCACTGACATAGACCAGTGGTTTTCAAACTGAGTGCCCAGGATCCTCAGGGACACTGGTGCTTTCTTTAAGGGTCACTCTGGAAGAGCACTGGGATGAGGCAGTCAAACAGGCAGGTGCCTCGGTCCACTGCATTCGTATTTAACCAGACCTTCTCTATGTTTCTTCATATATTGAGTTTTCAAATTTTAAGAATGGGACTGCCTGAGGGAGGGACTGGGTGGAGGTGGGCAGAGGGAGAGAAAGCAGGGAGAACTGTAATAGCACAAACAATAAAAACAACTAACCTGAAATGTTAAAAAAAAGAATGATTTATTCTTTAAAAATACGTTTGGAAATGTTAGACTGGAGTGATTGGCCTGAAAAGATGCTACTAATCTGTCTCGAGTGTGAACTCTAGCCTTTATTCTACCTTTTACCTGGGGCTGTCACATTTCAAGTCTCATCACTGTAATTTCTTCATTCATAAAATGGTGAAACTACTACTTGTCCAGGGTCATTGAGAGGCGTAATGAGATGGTCTATGGAAAGTTCTTTGTTTGATATATATGTAATGGGATTTTCTCATAGTTACTGTCCAGGTAAAAGGTTTTTAATCATTGACTAATAAGTCAGTGGCCCCTTAAAGGTCTGGACACAATGAGCAGCAGTAAAGAACTGCCATGTTTAGTCCATCCTTTGAGACTTTTCTTTTTCATAGTATATGGGGTAGAAATAATTCTTAAATAAAATTTCTCCACAAACTCTATATTTAATGAAGTATGCTTTAATGCTGTGCCTTGGCTTTAGTCAAATATCCACATATGAAACAGTGAAATGAGGAACACTGTGTACTTTTCGGGATCCATTCCTGGAAATAGTATCTATTATGTTGCTCAATATTCCGTGCATAAGGATTCATATTTCTTTCAGTACCAGGAAAAATGTTTACTGCTTATGAAAAAAGGATATGTTTCTTTTGATCAGATTATATATTCCATTGTGTTTTGCTTTTTGCTCTAACTGCCTGCAAATTCAGAACACAATATAATACTCTGTCATAATATCTATATTAGCCTAGGGTCTCGACACTATAAATCTTTCTCCCTCACTCTCTCTCCCTCCCACTTCTCTGTTTCCATCATACACACATGCACACACACCCGCACCCACACATGCTTACAATTTCAATATCTCTTTCCAGGAACATTATAATAAAAGGTCACTTATTTTTAGTCATCCCCCATTATTTTTGAAAATTAAATTCATTTATATGTTAAATTAATTGAGCCTATCACACCATTTTATTTTTATATAGGCAAAGACAACTATGATATATATAATCGAGGCAATTTATTGAGCTATTTAATATAATTTTTCATCATTAACTTATTTGTTCAGAAAAATATTTATTGAATCCCAACTATGTGTGTGTGTGTGTGTGTGTGTGTGTGTGTGTGTAAAACAGAGATCAGTAAGACTTGGCCTGAATGAGGCCTCAATGAGTTCACAGACTAGTTTAATATAATATATAAAAAATATACAACCATTAAATTTGCTGTCTAACAAGGGTCAGCAAGCTGGCCTAACTGTTTTTTTTCTATAAATAAGTTTTTGTTAGAAAATAGCCAAGCTCATTTGTTTACATATTGTCTCTGACTAGTTTTGTACTACAACAACGGATAGTTGCAACACAGGCCTTATGCCCATAAAGTCTAAAATACTTATTATCTGACTCTTTACAGAAAAGTTTTGCTAAGCCCTGATCTATAGGCATTTGTGTGTGTGTGTGTGTGTACACTTTCATCCCTGGCAACAGTGAAAAACAACTCTTAGTAATCAGATTAGACAATAACTGCTGGTTTTAGTCTTCATCTCACACATTCAAGGTTGAGTGTAAGTGTTTTTCACTGAGCAGATGGTGTGGTATTTGTAGAGCAGGATACTGTGTCTAACTCCCGAAGGGTTGGTTTGGAAAGGGCAATGACTGAGGGGTTAACTGCAGCGAAGTAAAAAACAAAACAAAAAACAAAAACTACTGCTTTGAGAAAGCTGGTATGAACAATAGCAATAAAGGTAGCTATTAATTATGAGTCCTTACTATATGTTGGATGCTATCCTAACTCTAATCCAACCTGTATTTATTCAATCATCAGAATAGATACGTGACACATCTAGTTGTAGTAGCTACATTTTGGAGATGAGGAAAGGGAAGTTCAAGATGGTTCTGTACCCAGCCCTTGGCGATATAGCCAGTTAGTCGTGGAAATAAGATTCATACCTGAATATTTCTGACGTCAAAACTCAAGCTCTCACCTACTGAGTTATACTGCGTCTCTGCTGGAAGGATGAAACATGTGAGTGTGGGCGCGTTCATTGGGACCTTGCTCAGACACTCTGAACAGTGCCTGTTACATTATTATAATTACCACCGTCATTCACTCCCTGCCCCTATGGGCGCCTGCAGTTAGGGCTCTCAAACACTCACCTTGGTATATCTAGCCCCTGTCCAGTGTCTCTCAATGAAGTAAGTTACGGGTGAGTGAATGAGGGGCATTTTCTGCGGGAGTATGGGCCAGACCTGGTTGAAGGAAGGGTTAAGACTCACCTCCCTATCCACATCGCCGTGTGAAAGAAGTGGGAAAGTGGCTCAAGGAAGTTCAGAGGGAAAGCATTCTACATCCTGGAATATGTTATGAGTCCTTTAAAAACTTTATAACCATGGTAAGAAATTTTCTGCTCATAAATCAGGCAGTTGGAAGCTATTCCCTATTTTAATAAACATGATATTATTTATTCTTATGCCCACAACTCTTCTGATTAAATAGAATTCCAGAAGATGAAAATAAACTTGTCACAATGAAGAATATTTTAGTTGGCTTTATACTGGAATTAAAAACTATTCCCGGCTATAGTTGACCTCATAGTAATTTGCATATGCAACCAGGATCTAGGAGCCCAATCAATTATATTCTTACACAAAGAAAATGTTGAGCTTAAAAACCTATTTCTAAATGTCTCCATTCATAAGATTACAAATTCAATGAGTTTCAGCATTTCCTCATGTACTGATAAAAATAAGAAATAATTACATATATATTTAAGTATTTTTACAAATTGTATAGAATGATTACGGAATACAAAAACCAATATGTCACATCCTTTTTAACTGATTCTATGACTGATATATATCTGGTTCAATTAAACCTTATTTTCTTTTAAAAGAAATTCAAATCGTATATGACCCACTCATTTTAGAAACAGAATACTTGTTTAACATGGTTCCTAGCTACTGCGAACTACATTTAATATCATGGTTGGAAAAATAACTATCAGTATCTTTTCTCTAGGGGCTCAGTGTACATTAGGAATTAAAAGAAAAAGAAAGTAGCAAATAAGAAATATTTGTGAAATATGCGGAGATTATGTGGGAAAAGGTAAGTCTAGCAGTCACATCTATGTAAAATACTTTTTTCAAACCTACTTTCTCCAAAAAATAGAATATGAATAAATACTCTGTGTTTCACTAATACTTACTTATGCTCCCTAAAGGAATTCTTGAATTGTAATACATGTAATAAGGAATCTTAAATAAAATGGTCATTAACTGAAGCATATTTTATGTAAAAAATAATAGTCTTACCTTTTTACATGGTAAGGGCATCTCTTTTAATATTCTGAATGGCAAACAACTTTATATTTTCAAATGCTACTTTTCATATGCTCTAATGATAGATATTAAACCTATTTTATATAGTAAAATATAAACACCACCAAGAAAAATTAAATATATATGCAATCATTAAAAAATCCATCCATAATTTTTAGTTATTAAGGATACCTTACAGTTTATTTTAGTTTTAAGCAATGTGAAAGATTTGTGCAATGTTCCCATTATCATTTTCTTGCTAGAGTCATTGCATCCCATCTTGAGAATAATTTTTTTAATGTACCAAACCAATCCCATACTCTCTTTTGTGGTGGTTACTGGTTTTTACAAATAGCCTTAATTAAAAGAATTCACCTGAAGAGTGACTCACGAATGCACACAATCAGCTCAAATACTGCAGAAAACACAGCATGTAGTGGCCAAAACAAAGCTAAATTAAGCACAGTGGTTTCTGATTAGACATGAACAAATGGATGAAGCTAGATCCAGCTGCACAGCAAACATAAAAAACATGGGACATCTTTTTGTGCTTTTAAAATTAAAACATTTTAAGTGAATTTGAACAAAGCAAAAAAATATGTATTGCTTGAGTAAAAAAGAGATTTCTTATGTGCTGGTATGGAGCACTCGAGGCAGGCGCCTTCATGCCTGACTGTAGGTTCAGAATCAAAGGAAAAGCACCTAGTCACCACATACTGAAAACTAATACTGTGTAGAACTGAGAGGTAACAACATAGGCCACAAATTGATTACCCTCAATAAAATTCTTAGATTCCTTCCATCAATGTGTATATCAATCTGGGTTACCATTTACCACCCCTACTCTCTTTCTCAACCAAAACAATAGAAAAGTCCACACCATGCCTACAGATGATGTCATTTTAGTATCTATTAGTGGTACAAGCTAGTGCCAAATCAACCATTCTGGGAATTGTACTATCTTTGAATTCCCCTTTTCTTCATTTCCTTTTAATCACTAAAACCTAACACATTTCCTTAAAAGTTTTATGGCAGTTTAGATTAGTGTTCAACTTGATGGGTTTTGGAGGGAGACATGCATCACCGAATCCAACTTGAACCTCTTAATTAAAGCATTGCCTTGCTAAACATCAATGCCAAATATCAACTTCCTCATCTGTATAATTGAGATAAGAACAGCCATGGCACAGGGATATTACAAGGTTTAACTGAAAAACTGCTGACCCAACAGTGCAGAGCCTGGAACAAAGCAAGTACTCGGTGATATACACACACATACTCAAGACATACCTACTCACTCCCTCCCAGTCTGCTCCTAGCTTCTATAACAAACACACACACACACACACACACACACACACACACACCCCCCCCTTGGTGGCCTTCTGTACTGTACTGTTACTATCTGCAGTGGGTTAAATAGTGAGCCCCAGAAATTCATGTCCACCCAGAACCTGTGAATGTGACCTTATTTGGAAACGGAGATCCAACATATGTACTGTAATTAGTTTAAATTACGGTAAGGGAGTATGGGATAGGATGGGCCCTAAATCCAATATGATCGGTGTCCTTATAAGAAGGAATTTTGGACAAAGAGACATGGAGAGAAGAATGTCATGTGAACATGTAGGCAAATGTTGGTAAAATTGAACAGATACCTGCAAAAAAAATGAAACTAGATCTCCTTCTTACACCATATACAAGAATAAACTCAAAATGAACTAGACTTAAATGTAGGACTTAAAACCATAAAACTCCTAGAAGAAAACATAGGCAGTAATATCTCTGACATTTCTCTTAGTAATATTTTTTGTTATATAAGAGGGGGACCCCTTGTAGGACAGGCTTCTCCTGCTAGGTGAGTGTTCTAGGAGCCCATCTGTATCAGTGGACCAGCTGGTGTTGTTATGAGAGGCTGCATTCAGTTTCAGTAAAGCTTTCTGAAGACTCTTTCAACTCACTGGCCCATTTCATGATGGGTGATTTATGAGTGTACCTGCCTAGACCATGTGGAGTGTTCAGCAGTTTTTGACCCAAAATGGCATGACCCCCGTGCCCCACCCTCCCTATGCACTAAAAGGTCTTAAAATCGATGAGTTCAAAAACTGTTTTGAGCAGTGGAGAAAAGTCTCAATAGGTGTATTGCATCAAATGTAGAGTACTTTGAAGGTTACTGAAGTTTAAACATGTAAGAATAAATACACATTTTTAATAAATAAATTCTGTCCCCCCCATGTCTCCTTGGGCAAGAGAAACAAAAGAAAAACTAAGCAAATGGGACAACATCAAACTAAAAAGTTTTTGCACAGGAAAAGAAACCATTGAAAGATGGTAAAGGGATTAACCAAAGAATATTTATGCACAACTCATGGACATGGACAACGACCTAGGGATTGGCTTGGGGAGAGAAGAAGAAGGGGCTGGGGAGAGGTGAGAAAAGGGAGAAAAAGCAGGAACATCTGTAACAGCAAAAACAATAAAAATAAAAGGGGGTAGGGGGACAAGGCTGGAAAGAAGGGGAAGAGTCCAGTCAAGGAGCAGGTATAAAGAACCCATGGACATGGACGACAGGGTGGGGATGGCCATGGGAGGGGGTAGGGCAGGGCGGGGGAAAGTAATGGAGGAAAACTTGGGCCAGCTCCGATAGAACAACAATTTTTTAAAAAGAAAAGAAAAGACAACCCATTAAATGGGAGAACAATTTGCTAATGATACATCTGTAAGAGGCTAATATCCAAAATTTATAAAGACCTAATACAACTCAACAGGAAGAAAACAAACAATCTAATTTTAAAAAAATGGGCCAAGGATATGAATAGACACTTCTCCCAAGAGGACATACAGGTGGTCCACAGACATATGAAAAGATGCTCAATGTCACTAATCATCATGGAAATGCAAATTAAAACCACAATGAGATATCACCTCACACCTGTCAGACTTGCTATTATCAGCAATAAAACAACAAACAACAAGTGCTGGCGAGGATGTGGAGAAAGGGGAGGCCTTTTGCACTGTTGGTGGGAATGCAGACTGGTGCAGCCACTGTGGGAAACACTATGGAGTTTCCTTAAAATATTAAAAATGGAACTGCTTTGTGACCCAGCAATTACACTTCTGGGTATTTACTCAAAGAGATATGAAATGCTAATATGAAAGAATATATGTGCTCCTATATGCATTGCAGCGTTATTTACAAAAGTCAAGCTATGGAAGCAACCCAAGTGCCCATAGATGAATGGATAAAAAAGCAGTGGTAGGTATATAACTGGCCACAAAAAAGAACAAAATCTTACCATTTGTGACAGCATGGATGGATCTAGAGGGTACTGTGCTAAATGAAGTCAGTCAGTCAGAGAAAAATAAATACCATATTATTTCCCTTATATGTGGAATCTAAAGAACAATATAAATGAACAAACAGAACAGAAACAGACTCATAGATACAGAGGACAGACTGATGGCTGCCAGAGGGGAGGAGGTTTGGGGGACTGGGTGAAAGAGGTGAAGGGACTGAGAAGTACAGTTTGGTGGTTATAAAACTGTCACAGGAATGTAAAATACAGCTTTGGGAAGAGAGTCAAGAATACTGTGATAACTATGTATGGTGTCAGGTGGGTACTGGAAGTTTGGCGGAAGGTGCTTTGTGAAGTATCTGATTGTCTAACCATTATGCTGTACACCTGAAACCAATACAAAATAATATTGGAAAAAATGTAGGCAGAGATTGGAATAATGCATCTATAAGCCAAGGCACATCAAGGATCACAAGAAACAGTCAGGAGCTAGGGAAAAGCCTGGGACAGATCCTTCCCTAGGGCCTTCAGAGGGAGAATGACCCTGCTGACAACCTGATTTTAGACCTTTAGCCTCCGTAACCGAGAGAATAAATTTCTATCCAGTTTGTGGTATTTTATTATAGCCATCCTAAAAACGAATACGCTCTCCTTTCAGTTAATCATGGAACTTAATCTCCCCTTTACCTCTGCCCACACTCCCAATTTTCTTTATCTGATCAAAATAGTAGTACCCAGGAAAAAGAAGTGAAGATAAAAGAAAGAGATGAAATACAGATCAATGTGACCTTTATCCTAGGAGTGTGCAGCAATTACAAGTAAAACACTGAAGGATGGGTAAAAACAGGCAAGCTCTGGCAGTAGTGCGTGCTGGGACCACTGCCTTTCTTCAATAGTGAATTCCCAGCTTGCGCCATTATGGGGAATTATGCAGAAGAAAACAATTCTGCCTCATTCCATTGATGTTAGAGTAGGCTAGTATATTCTAATCTAGACACTTGGACTTAGGTTGAGCTTTTCCTTCCACTGTCTGAAATTTGACTGAAAACGACTAGCCAATGAGCCAAGGAAACTGTAACCGCTCTTCAAAAAATAAGGATTTGGATATATGTCTTTTCAAAACCTCTCATGCTTTATCATACATGCATAGAAACAGATAATGCTGTATCAGACTCTGACACATTGCCAGACTGTTTTCTAAAGTGGCTGCACCATTTTACACACCTACCAGTGATGTGAGATGGTTCCAATTTCTCCACACCAACACTTGCCATCATCTGTCCTCTTTGAGTACACTATCCTACTGGGAGGGAAGCGGTACCAATGGTGGTTTTGACCTATATTTCCCTTATGACTGATGACGTTGAGAGTCCTTTCATGCACTTACTGGCCTTTCATAAGTCTTTGGAGAAATATCTTTTCAAACACTTTGCCCATTTTTAAATTGGAATATTTACCTTTTTATTATTGAGTTATAAGAATTATTTATATATTCTGGATAAAAGTCTCTTATCAGATATATAATTTGCAAATATTTTCTCCCATTCTGCAGGTTGTCTTTTCACTTGTTTGATGGTATCATTTGTAGCAAAAAAAGGTTTTGAAGTTGTATAATTTGTTTTTTTCTTTTGTTATTTGTGCTTTTTGAGTTATATCTATGAAATAATTGCTTAAACCAAGAAAATGTTTTCTTAGGCTTTTATCATATCATCTATTATATTTTGTTTATTATGCATTTTGAGTTAATTTTGTGGTATGGGGTGAGGTAAAGGTCTAAACTTATTCTTTTGCATGTGGTTATCTAGCTGTGCCAAGTACCATTTGTTGAAACAAGTAGTCTTCCCCCACTTTCTCTTGGTACCCTTGTTAAATACAATTAACTGATGGCAAAAGACACATACCATATGATCTCACCTATAAGTGGAACCTGATCAACAAAATAAGCAAGCAAAATATAACCAGCAACATGGAAATAAAGAACAAACTAACAGTGACCAGAGAGGAGGGGAGAAGGAGATAACGGGGGAAAAAGGGGAAGGGTCATCAAGGAACATGCATAAAGGACCCACGGACAAGGACAACAGGGGTGGGGAGGATTGAATGTGGAAGGTTGGAGGTGGGTAGGGCAGGGGAGAGTAATGGGGGAAAATGGGGACAACTGTACTTGAACAACAATAAAAAAAAGACATTAGTCTTTAGTTTCCTTTTTCCTTGTGATTTTTTTTTTCTACTTTGGGTATCAGGGTGGTAATACTGACTTCATAGCACTATTTTTGGAGAAGTTTGTCAAGAATTGGTATTCATTCTTGTTAGAATGTTTGGAAGAATCACCCTATTTATAAGACCATAAAAATTGGGGTCTAGTTATATTATTTATGGAGACTTATTTAGAATGTCAAGACATTCTTTTAGGTAGAATATACTTATCATTATTAATTTATGTATATTTATTTTATATTTTGGAAAAATGTCAAGAGCAAAATTTGACTTTTATGTTACTTCAAATGAGGGAACAATAATATTTCATAAAATATTTTGTATATATCAACAGAACCACAATATACTCTCTGTGTTTAGCCCAACTCACAAGGTAAGAAAAAAATGAGAAACTTAAGAAATACCCTGACACAGAACAAGGGTATTCTACATGCTCTATTTCTGGCCGAAGGTAATTAAAAAGGAACATATAATAATCACCACATTTAATTAGCCACTTAAAGAAATAAGTGAAATGAAAGCATATTAACAGTGAAACCATTTAATCTTAAGGCATCTGATATTGTAAGGTACTTTAATTGTTTATATGCAATACATGTTTGCCCTTATTTTCTTTTGAGAATCCAATTTCTGTGTTCTCAGGACTGACCCCACCCTTTTTTTTCTTATTAATGTATCTATTTTACTTTTTATTTTTATTTTTTATTGTTTACGTACCGTTGTCCCCATTGTCCCCCCACCACTCTCCCACACCCCACCCACCCACACCTCCCATCCTCAATCCTACCCACCTTTGGTTTTGTCTATGGGTCCTTTATGCATGTTCCTTGATGACCCTTCCCCTTCTCTCCTATATCCCCCTCTCCCCCTCCCCTCTGGTCACCGTCAGTTTGTTCTCTATTTCAATGTCTCTGGCTCTATTTTGCTCACTTGTCTCTTCTGTTGGTTAGGCTCCACTTACAGGTGAGATAGAAAGGAGCTCCTACCCTTCGCGACAGCATGGGTGGAACTAGAGAGCATTACGCTAAGTGAAACAAGCCAGGCGGTGAAAGACAAATGACCCGACCCCTGAAAACCAGGGGTGAAATAATAATCCCACATGGTCAATCAGGGCACTAAACCCTAGCCATAGAGATTATTTTCTTTATATGCACATGGCTATATTGGACCAATAAGAGCTCTTTTTTACTTTGGCTAAAATAATTTGGGGGCAAAAAAAAAGAGACTGCAGGATGAAAACATATAAACCAGCATTTCTGAATATGATTACCTTTGGTGCTAACTTTGCATGGGAAAAGCATGCCTGAGAGTGAAGCAAACATAACGGAGGAATATAGAGTTAAGGTCTGAAAAGGGTCAGATATCTGATGACACTGATCAAACCTTGGATTGAGCCATACCTGAAGTTAGTTTATCCTAGGATGTTCCAAATTATGCTAGCTAATAAATTCTTTGTTTGGTTTAAGCATTTTAGAATTGGCCTTCTGTCATCTGCTGCAAAAGTGTTGTCATAAATATATGAATAAAGAATTTTGAAGCCAGATCAACATTTTGTCTGCTTATTTATTTATAATTAAGCATAAATGACCATCAAACTTCATAAGGATTATATTCCAGTTAAAATATTTGAAAAAATATCCTATGTGTATTTAAAGATGAAGATTAAAAAACAGTGGTATCTGGTTTAAAGGTACTATTAGGAACAAAAATTAAAATAGTTATATTTCCTTTCAAACTTAGGTCACATAAAAATAAAATTTAACATGGTGCAAATGGAATATGAATTATTAAAATAAGAGTTTAAATTATCTCAACTCCATTAGGAAGCAAAAGTAATCAATTCATTTATTTAACCTTATAATTTTATACAATTATTGATTGTTTTCACAAAGGACTAAGAAGGAAATGCTAATTATAGAGTTTGTATAGAGTTAGAGTGAAGCGATTAAGGGATTACTTTTAAAATTTTTACTGTAAATAAACCTAATTAAAAACTTCACTAGAAAAAGACTCTAGGCTTAGATAGCTTTATTAGGAAAAGGGAGTGTCACAGAGAGTTCCATTTGTATGGCTTCCCCTTTAAGGACAGGTCTCAGGGACAGCACTGGGCATCTAGAACTCAGATAAGATGTCACAATTTACTGGCATAACAAATCAGAGGACTGAGATTTGGGAAACCAGAGCAGCTGGAAAGCAAAAGCTAAAACCTTGGAAAAGAGAGGGCCATAAAAGGGGAGGCCCGAAGCTTGCATATTTTAACTGCGCAAATTTATGGGCGATTTGTGAATTAGATGCACTACTTGAGCAAGCAGCACAGAGAGGCTAAAAGAAGTGATTGAGGTTTTAGCTTCTGCCTACCACAGGGCGGGCAGAATGTGAAATTTGAGTTCAACCAAGTTCACTGCCTATGTAAAGCAAGAAAGTCAACACTGTTCATGGGCACATGAAAGAATCCATAGTCTATAAAATGTATCCATAAAATTTCTATTATGCAATTCAAAATACAAGACATAAAAATATAGTAGCTCCTATAACCATATTCAAAGAAGTAAATGAAAATGTGCTCCTAATAAATGGGGAGAAAAAAGGATATTTCCAGAGATATAAAAACTACTTCAAGCAGAACCAAATGGAAATTCTAAAATGAAAAATTATAATATATGAGCTAAAAATTCACTTAATAGGAGATTGGAAATGACCGAAAAAAAGCAACTAAATTCAGAGATAGATGAAAGGGATTTTCCAGTATCATTAGCTACCTAAAGGATAACATAGCAAATTAATTTATGTGGCGGTGGAGGCCTAGAGGGACAGGACAGAAAGAATGGTCCTGAAAAAAAAATATCTGAAGGGACTTCAAGAAATATCTGAAATTATATTCTTCATATTCAAAATCGTTTTAGCAATTCTTGTCCTTTGACTTTTCATATAAAGTTTAGAACTGTCCTGTCTATAACTACAAAAAAAAAAACAAAAAACAAACACAGGGATTTTTATAGGAATTGCATTAAACCTGGACAGTATATAAATTTGGAGAGGATTTACTTTACTATGTTGAATCTTCCAATCAATCAAAGAGGTACATCTCTCCATCTATGCAGCTCTTCTTTGATTTCTTTCATGAGAGTTGTGTAGTTTTCATCATACAAGTCCTGCAATATTTATATTTACATTTATATTTATATATCATTATTGAGTGACTGTAAATAGCATTCGGTTTTAAATATCACTTTCTACATGTTCACTGTTCATCTACAGATAGACAGCTGATTTTCGTGTATTGATTTTATATCCTGTGACTTTGCTGAAGTGACTTATTCTAACCTTTAGTTTTTAGGGAGTGGAGGTAGATACCCTGGAATTTTCTATGTAGACAAGCACGTCGTCTGCCAGTAAGGACGCTCTTACTTCTTTATTTCCCAACTTCATGCCTTTAACTTTCCTTTTCTTGCCTCATTTTACTCTCTAGAATTTCCCCACTACAATAAATAAAAATGGTGTGAGAGGACATTCTTTTCTTGTTCCTCATCTTAGGAGGAAAAAGTTCAGTCTTTTGCCATTAATTATGATATTGGTTTTAGGTTATAGTTAGATGCTCTTTATCAACTTGAGGAAATTTCTTTCTATTCAGTTTGCTGAGATTTTTTATGTCATGAATGGGTGTTAAATTTTATCAAATTATTGTTCTGCATCATTTCATATGATTGTGTGATTTTTTTACTTTAGTCTGTTAATTTGTGGGTGATATTGATGGACTATTGAATATTGAAACAGCCTGGCATTCTTGAAATACACCTCTCACTTCGTCACTCTGTATATTTTAAGATATATCACTGGATTTAATTTGCTAATATTATGTTGAGGATTTTTGGATCTACAGTCATGAAGGATGCTAGTCTTTGAATTTTTTGGGGGGGTGCTTTTGACTGTGTCTTGTTTTGGTAACAGGTTAACACTGGCCTCATAAAGTGAAATGGAGACATTTCTTCTTTTATTTTCTGGAAGGGATTTGTTGAATTGGCATTGGTTCTTCTTTAAATGTTTGGTAGAGTTCCCTATTAAAAGTGTCTGGGCCTGAAGATTTCTTTTTCAGAATGTTTTAAACTATAAATTCATTTTCTTCAATAGTTATTGGGCTAAATTATTTATGTCATCTGGAGTGAGTTTTGGTGTCATTTTAAGCGTCCGAGATTTTACCCCCTTTGCACTTTCCAGTAGAGCTTTGATCTATTAGTGTTATCTTCTCCGGTCATTTTGGGTATTTAATACTTTTCCCAGAAAATATTGATCCAATCACATTTGCTTTCCATTCTTCAGTTTTCTCCAAATTTTCTCATCTACTGATGATTCTTTGTTTTAAGTTACAGGTGCATGTGTTTGTATGTGTATGCACACATACATATATATGGAAATGCATGCAAATACACATGGTATGTATTTTGTATACTTTTTTCAGTGTTTGGTATGTAAAGGTGGAAAAGTAGCTTAGTTAGCCTAGTCTGCTGTTTGATAAAATACCCTCTATACTTGTGCTTATTGTTTCCTCAACATCCCCATCCTACCTCTTTGTCTCTGGTGAAATGCAAATCTTAAAGCCAATCATAAGTATTGCCTATTTCCTGAAGACCTTTCTGGTTCTGACTTTCCTGGTAGTTGGATGCTCCCTTATGGTTTTGACACTGTTGTTGTTGTTGTTATTATTATTATTATTGTTGTTATTATTATTATTGAACTCATATTGTAATTCCATGATGCTTTCCCTCACACTGATGTCCTCATTAGGCTTTGAACCCTTTGCTACCAGGGATCAAGCAATTTCCAGTTTGTAATTTCTAAGGATAGCTCTTTCAAGGCACCAAGAAATAAGTCAATGTATTTATCATACAATGCATAAATGACATGCTTTTGCACTAAACTCTCTCTTTATATAATTATATAAATAGATCCATTTAATATTGCTTCACAGATTTTAAACTTAGCTAATTTATTAAATTTCATTTTTTCTTAATTTATGCTGAATGACTAATCAGGAAAAGTTTCCATTACAATGATTGTCTCTTTGAAATGTAGTATGTGTTTCATAACCAATATAAAGACTTTAATAAACCACGAATGGCATTTACACAGTCATAGCATTATGACTGGAATTCAGTACATACATTTCTTTTCTCCAGGAACCATACACTCTCAGTTACGACTAGAACTGGCTCAGTCATTAGATAATTAATTAGGCATTTGCTTAGTCTGTTCAGATTTCTCTGAAATCCTAGGGCTCAGGTATTTTTCATACATAAGAAGTAGGCCCTATTGTCATTTTCTTACTTCTGTAATCCATTATCCTTAATGTTAGCTCTACCTGGAACATTTCATCTCATATTTGATAGCCATCATACATGAAAGTAAATCAAATGAAATAGAAATTTTACTAACATGGACTAACTAATGGAAAACCAGACATGGATTTCTGAAAAGACTGGAACTTATTTTTGAAAAAAAATAGCCAAGTCCAATATTCCTATAGTGATGGTTTTAATGAGGTGAACAAAATAAGGATAATTGAAAGGTTTTAGGCCCTCACATTATTAACACATACATATGAATAAAGCACGTGAATGGTACTGGCAAGATGCTTGAAACAAATTGATGCCTTGAGCAGGTTAGGATACTATCTGTAATCTTTTTATACTATTTATTTGATAATACATTTTTATTGTTAGAGATAAACAGCTTAGGCAAGCTCTGATTTAAATGATCACAAATATGACTTTGAGGAGTTAAAAGGAGGATTATGAAGTATATGCATGTCGCAGTATATTTATATCTACTCAAAATTATAATAGTTTCTCTCAACCTTTCTGTTTTAAACATGTAGAAAGTATAGTAAACTGAGATAATAAAGCTAACATCATATGAATGCTTAGAATAATAGGTATAATCAATACTTCCAATAAATTTTAATTTAACAAGGCTTTAATAGAATTAAAAAACCTGCCTGACCTAAGAACCTGATAGAATAGCTTTTCAGAGCACTCACATTAGACTCCTGTTAAAGTCTTTAACTCTGTTAATATTTACAGCTGCTGAAGCATAAAGCATCCCAATGAATAAAACAGCATTATTTAGCTCCCCAGTCACTTTCAACAAGAAAACAAATCAGCCCAATTTAATAGAGATTAGTAGTATTCTGTTTTGTAAATGCAATACGGAAATATTTTATTGGGTTTGTTCTAATTGACATTTATGCTTATAATTCCCCAAGGGAAGCTCTTTTTGTTGTAATATTATGAAATGCTGCAGGGTCTAAAGGTATGGTGGAATTAGCAAATGCTTTAGAGACTAATTGCGTTTGAATGTTGCTGGTTCAGTCATTTATTCAGTGGGTGGCCAGGGGCACATTAGCTGACCTGCCGGAAACTTGGTTTAGTCCTATGAAATGGGTTTATACAAATATCTGACATTATTGGAATGTTGTGAGCATTCAGTGAGAAAACATTTATTTGTGGTGAATACATTTCTCATTTAATGACTGTCTAACCTTGTTAAGGTACAGCAGAGATGGAGGAGAGAAAATTAAATTGGACTCAGGTATTGGCTTGTATATAGGATTCTCTTCCCTTGCTATGGCTTCTCTCATATGCAGAAAAAATAGAAAAGCAGTATTCAGATAATAGCACATTACTCTGAATCTAAGATGCCAGCAATTATGAAATATTTCCCAATTTTAGAGAAGTCAAATGTGATGAAGTGTGGGTTTGGAATTGATGATTTTTGGTAATAGTTAATATATATTCAGCACTTACAATATAATATGTACTGTTCCAAATATTGCACACATTATTGATTCTTCATATAAAAAACATCAAGTAACTGCTATTGTTATCTTTATTTTGCAGAGATTAAGTAACTCCTCCAAGAAAACGCAGCTAGTAGAGACAGCTGAGCTATAACTAGGGAGGTGCCCTAGGTGCTGGATCTACTTGCACCAAGCCATGGCTGCTCCCAGCAGAAGCAAGTCTGGCATGAGATTCTTCCCCACAGGAGTCAAGGGTAGGAGATGTGAAGAAAGGGGAAATGAGAGATAGTAACTGATGTCATTTCTGTGTTGTCCATCACCCTTGTGTCTATTAAATGACCTACTTACTTAACTGACAATACCTAGTGTTGGAGAGCATGGAAATAAAATGGAACCTTGTGAGTGAAGGAGGCTTGAAATTGAGAGTAGAGTATGAAAGTAACCCAACTGAAGCCACTCTGAAAAAAATACCTCACTGAGGGGCCACTGCAAAACCCCTGGCAATCACTGATCTCTTTACTATTTCTATAGCTTTGTCTTTTACAGAACGTCTTATAAATGAAATCATACAGTATGTAGCCTTATCAGACTGGCTTATTTACTTAGCAATTAAGGGTCATCTATGTCTGTTTGGTTTGATGGTTCATTCTTTTTTATCCCTGAATATTATTCAGTTGTATGAATGAAGCCTGGTTTGTTTATCCACTCACCTGTTGAAGGTCATCTTGGTTGCTTTTGGTTTGGGGTAATTATGAAAAAAGCTGATGTAAATTTTACATGTGGGTTTTTCTGCAGATGTAAGTTTTCAAATCAGTTGGATGATCAGTTGGATAAGTAGTTTTCAAATCAGTTGGATAAGTAGTATGATTGTTAGATTGCATGGCAAGACTTTGCTTTGCATTGATTTCCTTTTCTCAGTTTGGTAACTTAAGGGAAATCACTGAGCCTTACTTTCTCCATCTGCATGAAGAAAATTAACTCAAAAAGCTGCAATAACTCAGAAATGCTGTTGTGAGGATTAAGTGAACATTTAACACAGTTCTTGACTTGGTAGGAATTAAAGAGTGCTAGATTAAGTATATTTATTTTCACTGATTTTATTTTAAAAGACAAATATAAATTGATCCTTGTTCCTCAATCCAGGAACCCAAACTTGTCCTGACACCACTCTCCCCTAAACTGATCAGTCAAGAAGTCCGTGTTAGTCCATATCTCAAATATCTCTTAAACTTATTCTTTATTCCTCCATTTACTTAGTCAATGACTACGTTCTAACCTTCATTGTTTTTCAGATGGATTATTACAGATCCTATAACTTACCTCTCTGCCTTCTTTTTTTCTCTTTCCTCATGTGTTGTCCATGCTACTTCTTCCCAAATTCTGATCACATTTGCCTAGAATAGTGCCTGACCTATTATAGGCATTCGATAAATATTTGTTGAATAAATGAATACATCATTCTCCAACTAACGCTTGTAAGTGATAAAATGTCCATCACTCCTTTATAAATAATGAAAATTAGTGACAATTACGTGTGTACATGTACATATGAATATTTACAAATACTTTTACATATTTTCATCCACATATCCTGTTATAACCACTTCAAACTATCTTCAGGTCTCTGAACTTGCCACATGTTTTAATTCTTCTGTGTGATTGCCTGTATTTGTTTTTCTTTGTCTGGAGCTTTCCCTGTACATCCCTTCACTCTACTGCACGCCTTGCCCACAGCCAGATTTTACCGGGTGCCCTTTCCATAGTCTTCCATACTATTGCTTATCACGCTTTAATGTGTATATGAGTCTCCTGCAGATTTTTTTTTTTATGCAGAGTCTAATTCAGTAGGTCTGGGGTAAATCCTGAGAATTGTGCCTTTGAACAAGTCCCCAGGGGATGTTGATGCAGCTGATACCTGACACCCTGTGTTATAATTGTTTTTCTGGGCTATTCCCACTAGACAAGGAAATCCTCTAATCTTTTAACGGAAGTTATCATAAGTGATAACTTTGTTTAATAAAGCTACTTGGATATCAGAAGGGACAGTATGCTGGAAGTCAAGAGATCTGGGGTCTCTGCTGGACTCAAGGAAGGAAAGCTAGGCTTACAGGATGAGTTTCGGTAGTGAGAGTTTAATTATTTTTGGTAAATCATTTTTGTGTAATCTCACTCCACTGTGTAATTTTTGTTTGAAAGGTTTTATTATAATGAAAGATAAACTTTTATGACAAAAAATTTAGAAACGATCTGAGATCATTTTTGCCACTATAAAAATTTAATTGTGAATGGGCCAATCAATGTATCGGATTTGTCAGTGGTATTGAAAATACATTGCAGATTTGATTGATTTTTCTCTAGTTTATTTTCCAAATGCGTAATGGCTGTCAGGTATGCATCATAATAAGAAAAATACGCACATCGTATGAGGTAAATTCATCTCCTGCAACATCAAATGTAATATTATGACTTTATTTTTATTCTTTCTGCATATAAATCTTTTGTTTTTCAGCCAAATTCAACCCTATTTTATGATTCTGTTCAGGTTTTGTCACTTCCACACTCAAATGCTTAAGCTAATATTTTTAAACTTCATTGTTTCTGGTGGTAGGTAACAGAAATGGAAATAGAGAAAAAACCAAAATACTCAATACATTTCTGAAATATTTTACTGAGTCGTCTAATTATAAATATTTTACAGCTTTCCCCTAATTTAATTACTACAGTTTCTTCCAAGGTTTTCTCTAATACTGTGCCAAAAAAATATTTTCATTTATATTTTTCTTATGTTGCTCATGAGAGTCTGACGTAGTGCTTTTGTATAAAGTGGATTTTACTTTGTCAATGCTCATCATCATCGTTTAATGACTGCAATTTTGGCAACAAGTAGTGAAGACCACAGCAGGGACTGAATCGCAAATAACGCCTGTGGCTTGAGTCGCGGGGGTCCCACAGCACAGGCTGATGAAACCCGCTAATGACGAAGGTGGCCGGCAAGGCCGAAACTGAGCGCCTCCTCCTTCCGGCCAAAAACATACACCGTTTCCAGAAATGCAGTAAGATTTCTTTATAATATCATTTAGATGAGGATACAAAGTGACTACGATTTATACACAGACTTTCTTTTTGATTTTGGCAACATAGGCAGAAAGCCACAGATTTCCCTTTCGGGGATGCTGACGGCCAGCCAGCATAACCCATGTTACAGGTACAAAAGGAAAAACAAAGAAGTTGGATTCAAGCCTTTTTTGTCATTAGCCACCAATTTAGATGAACTCCAGCTTAATAAATAGGTCTCTCTAAAATAATTGTTCCTGATGTAATTTGCTGGGACGCTCCATCACTCTTGTATGTATTTGCAAGTTGCACTAAATAGCTTCGGAGTCTGTCATCCAGAATCCCTACTTGCTAATGTTGACCAGTTAGTTTGTTTTCCTCCCTTGAGAGAGCTTCTAACAAGGAGTGAGTCCACGTTAATTTACTACTTCACTCAACAAGTATTTTTGGGTACCACGTATATGCTCAGCAATATTGCAGGTGCTGGAGACAGCAGTGACTAAAATAAAGGACCCACCCACCTTAAATGTATATTGTAGTAACTAACATTCATCACAGGACTAAGGTAGAGTCCAAGAAGCGTTCTGTGCCTTCTTTGGATATGGAAGGAGTGCCATAATGACCACAGCCCAAGATACCTTCTCCGTTCTAGTCTTACAGGAAGAAGCTAACAACCATAGGCACACTAGTGACTGAGTATACAATTCCAGCCACTATTCTTGTCCCAAATTCTTTCTTGGTGGTTGGTAACAGGGAAAGAAAACACTGCCTGATTATAGATCCATGGTTATTTCTCATATTTCCTTCCGAATTACTCAGTTTCTGCAGCTGAAATAATTCTAGCTGTCTGATGTTTTCAATCAACTCAGTGCCACTGTCCCAACATTCTGTCTTTTTTCCATATGCTCTGGGTGCATGTGGTTAGAACAAACTCAACCAAATAATCAACCACCTCACAAAGTTACAGTAATTTCACGATGTTTTATAATTTCTTGTAAGCATTTTTTAAACCTCTTGTATGCTCAAATTGTCAGATGATCCCCAGTTGTAATCCTGGCCCTGAATTCAGCTGAGAGTTTAATTCAAAATATGTCATAGTCTGATTTTTGAAAGCAACTACTGGAGCTTAGAATCTTTTTAAGTCAGTCCATTTTATCTATCCCAATCTTTTTAAATCAATACACAATATTGCAGTATATAAATACATTATGTGTCTATGTTATAAATATTGATTCCATTTGTGTATGATAAATCCATATATATGTAATGGTAAATTAAAAAGTTCAAAAAGGATAAACAAGTATTTTTAATAATTGTTATCTCTGGGAGAGGCATGGGAAAGGAGGGGATGGCAAAGAAAAATTTAACTTTTTATTCCATATACTTCTCTACTGATTGAGTTGTTTTTCTTACTTTCCTTTATTTTTAACAAAGGACATGTATTTCTGTAGTACATATATAATTTTTATAAATAATAAAGAGAACAGCACTTCATTAAAAAAAAACAGGTTATACAATACTTAACCTTAACTGTTCATAAAGACAGATGGCCCTTGTGACCACCTCTTATGGTATGTATTTAAGTGAATGAGGGGTCATTCATTGAAGGGGTTCTACTAGCCTTCTCCAAGCAGGGCCCCATGACAATGTATAAATCACTTATCATTAATTCAGTGTTTAAGATCACCATAATTATTTTCATATTTTTACGTTTACTGAGCATAAAAATGCAATTAACAATCCTAACCTTTAAAATTTCTTTGACATTCAAACCATAAACTCCCTAGGATTTTACTTTACCTTGTAAACTATAAGAGCACAATCGTACACAATTCTGAATCTAATCAACTAATCAGTCTTCCTTTCATTTAACTCTAACTTCTCTTGGCCCTAATCTTTTAAATACCATGCTCACAGACTTTTTATTAAGAATTAGATTTCTTAGTAAATTGGATATTTCTCCAAAGATGTGAACTTAAGAAATGCTGGTACTACCTGACCTTCCATATACAATAGAACACACATTCAATTAATGGTGACATAAAGTAACATACAATTACTAAGGATGCTTGGACTTAAGAGTAAAAATAGGGATATGTGCCCATTTGTAACAGTTTCTTAAATGTACATTAAATTTATGGCAGTTGCTAATGCCACATTGGCTTATAGACAATAACTTCATTATGCTGCCCCACTTCCCCATACAGCTACACTTAGTAGCTACATTTAACTACAATCATGAGAGTATTTGTAATTGCCCTACAAGTCACAGGAACATTTTTCTAGGCAGAAAAGACACCTTCCCAGGCTAATTTTAATGAGTGGTAAAAGCAAGTATGGTATATATTCAAAGACATTAGGAAGAATGATTATGTCTAAAACATGCATCTCTATCTTTCAGAGGCCTGGAATTCCAAAGTTATGCCTTCTCTTCTCATAAGCTAAATCATTACTTTGTCTTCTACTAAATATCAAATAGTTCTTAAATAAAACAGATTAAACCTAGCTGGTCAGTAAACAACATTGTGCTTAAGTTTTAGATTATTTTTCCTGTGAAGTGTTTACTAGTACTAAATAAAGGCAACATTTAAAATGCATCTGTCTTGGTGCTTGTACATATTAAGTGCTTAATAAATTTTTTGTTCAATAAATTTAGTAAACTCTTATTACCTGTCTACTCTGCACCTGACACAATACTAAGAATTCAAGGAAACAAAGTTATCTGAAGGATAATCCTTGACATTAAACCCTAGAGGCAGACACATTTCCAACTAAGTGGATTAGTGTAGCAATAGGTACAAAATTCTACTCTGAAAAAGAATTTCTTGTAAGATGGCTATCAGAAGAAACTAATTGTTTTGGACCTTAGAGTATATCACTGGGCAGGTTTATTAAGGCTGAATTCATATTTACAATAAAGGCAGAATAATTCTAGCACATAGTCTAGCTAATTTTCAGATTTGAAATTTATCTTAAGCTGGAAGAAAGAGTGACATATCATAACTCCTTGGGGTCTTTTTAATTATCAGACTAAACTTTGCAAAAAAAAATCTCATCCATGTCTAATTAGCAGATTTATGCATATTAAAAATTAACTGTAAAAATACACATAACATAAATTACCATCTTAATCATGTTTAGGTGTACAGTTCACTAGTATTAAGTATATTCACATTGTTGTGCAACCCACCTTTATCCTGCAAAACTAAAACTCTATACCCATTATAAAACTCCCCAAAATCCTCCCCCCAGCCCCTAGCAACCACCATTCTATTATACTTTCTATCTCTAGGAATTTGACTAATCTAGGTACTTATGTAAGTGGAATGATACTATATTTATATTTTTGTGACTGGCATAGACTAAATGGCTTCACTGGTGAATTCTACCAAACATTTAAAGAAGACTTAATGCCAGTCCTTTTCAAGCTTTTCCAAAAAATTAAAGAGGATGGAATACTTCCAAACTCATTTTATTAATCCAGGCTTATCCAGAAACTACGGCAAGATAAAGACACCACAAGAAAATAAAACTACATGAAACTATCTGAGGTGAATACAGATACAAATATCCACAACAAAATATTATTGAACTGAATCCAAGAGCACATGAAAAGGACCATACAATATGACTAAATGGGATTTACCCCTGGGATAAAAGGAAGGTTTGAATACAAACATCATATGATACATCATATTAACAGAAAAAAAAGAATAAAAATCACATGATCATGTCAATAGATGCAGAAAAAAGTGGTTGAAAAAAATTAGCACCCTTTCATGATAAACTCTCAAAAATTAGGAATAGTCCAAAAATACCTCTACATAATAAAGGTCATATATGAAAGGCCCACAGCTAACAGCACACTCGATGGTGGAAAAACTGAAAGCTTTCCCCTGAGATCAGGAACAAGACGAGGATGCTCGCTCTCACCATCTCTGCTCAACATAGTACTGGAAGCCGTAGCCTGAGCAATTAGGCAAGAAAAATACATACAATTTGCAAATTGCAAAGGAAGAAGTAAAATTGTCCCTGATTTCAGAAGACACGATCTTTTATATTTAAAAAAACCCTAGAATACTCCATAAAAAATTGTTGACTAATAAACGAATTCAGTAAAGTGGCAGAGTACAAAGTCAACATGCAAAGATCAGTTACACTAACTATGAACTAGTTAAAACAAAATTAGGAAAACAATTCCACTTATAATAGCACCAAAAAGAATAACATACTTAGCAATAACTTTAACTAAGGAGTTGAAAGACGTGTATCTGAGAACTACACAAAATGATGAAAGAAAATAAAGAAGCCATAAACAAATGGAATGGCATCTCATGCTCATGGATTGGAAAGACTTAATATATTAAAAATGTTCATACTACCTACAGCAATCTACATATTTAGTGTAATTCCCATAGAAACAACAATGGCATCTTTTATAGAAATAGAAAAAATTCTAAATTTATATGGAACCACAAATAGTCAAGTCAGTCTTGAGAAATAAGAACAAAGCTGGGGTCATCACACTTCCTGATTTCAAACAATTGCAAAGCCCCAGTAATCAATACAGTATGGAAGTGGTATAAAAATAGGCATAACTGTGATTATTACAATTTCATATTTTATAAGGATTTAGATAAAATAACACATGTAAAGACTTAAAATGATTTCTGATATAGGATGAATACACAAATATGTTTGCTATCATAACCATGGACTTGTTATAAGGATTAAATTAATTTTCAGTGTTTCCTTCATTCAAGTAGTTATTGGGTACCTTCTCAGAGCCAGGCACTGTTTCACTCTCTGGGAGCAGAACAGGAAATAAAAAGGACAAAAACCCTCACCTTCACAAAGCTCCCCTTCAACCTGAATTATCTGCATACCACATTACTGTTTCAATGCTGCTCTCTTTCAATACACGTAAATTTCTATTTCAATGCTATATATTTGTAATTCATCCTTGCAGTTACAAGAGATGAAGTAAAGCCTGGCTAGTGCAAATTAATGTTTCACTCATAGACTTCTGCCACCTGTTAAACTAGGATTTGCAGCATTTTCCAAACAATAGCATGCTTCAATCTCGCTCGAAATAATTCCTGATACTTCCTTCCCTGAAATCTCCTACACCAAGTCTGATCCACGCAATATGTCCACATCGATTCATCTTCCAGATTAATTGTAGCATGGTTTCATTTTATCCATCATGTATGTGGGGGCCCATTATCTTACCACTTGACAAGTCATTAGGCTTATATGAAACATTCTAAAACTTACGATGATATAAAAATATTTCCAGCCTTGTTTGAAAAATTAAGTGAAATGGATAAATAATCTAGAGATTACAAATGCCAAAAGTGGTTCAAGAAGAAGGAGGAAAAAAATATATATCACTAACATTTGGAGAAACTGAATTGCAGGGAAAACAAAACAATAGCAATTTCTATTTCATAAAAATAACAAGGCCAGATGATTTTTCAGGCAAGTCTCTACTCAATATTCAGAAAGCTTTCACATCCTGTCTTTTTGAAAAAAAATTATTTTTACTGAGTTTATTGGGGTGACACACATCCTATCTTATACAAGTATTTCAAAGAGCAAAAAAATGAAAGCTAATTATATCATTTCACGTGGCTTATATACCGTGATAGCAAAACTAAGCAAGGACAGTAAGAAAAAACTATAAACATTGATACGGAACCCCTAAATACATTTCTAGCAAAGAGAATTTAATGTTGAGGGGGAAACGTCTGAATACATGTAATAAAAAAAATAAAAATTCTTCTATCTAGCTGAGAGGGTAAACATGATGTTTATGACTTGTGGCCCCTGCTGGGGCCTCTGGTGTCCGACATACTGAAGAAAGAATGCCCGAGCCTGCTGTCCCCTGGTCTCTCTCCCTGGGTGACTGCTGCTCACACCAGGTTCTTAACTTTATGAGGTGTCAAAACATCACAGTTATTTGGGATTCCTTGTGCAAACAGGTAGAATAACTGGCTCCTTACTATGTGCTGTCTCCTGGACACGAAAGCAGGACTTTTTCTATCCTAGTATTTTTATTTTTTATTTTTAAAAGATTTTATTTCTTTATTTTTAGACAGAGGGGAAGGGAGGGAGAAAGAGAAGGAGAGAAACATCAATGTGTGGTTGCTTCTCATGCGCCCCCTACCTGGGACCTGGCCCACAACCCAGGCATGTGCGCTGACTGGGGAATCGAACTGGTGACCCTCTGGTTCGCAGGCTGATGCTCAATCCACTGAGCCACACCAGCAGGGCTATCCTAGTATTTTAGAGTCACTAGTCCATTTGACAACAGTCCCTTAGAAGTAAACTGTCAAATCTGGGAATCACCCCCTTTCTGAAGCTCCACAATTCAATGAACTCCATCCCTCCCTCTCTCCCAATTTTAGATTCACTCACTGTCCCAACATGAGTCAACCCCCCCAACTCTAACAGCTTATCTTCCTTTACCCAACCCCCAGCTCCAAACCCTGATTCCAACTCCTGAGCTCCGCCCTGTCCACAGTCCCCCAACCTACCATCAACCTCAGATTTTCACACTGCAGACACACAGTTTAAGAATTCCACAAAGATTTCTTTTTATTAAAAAATACAAAAATAATAGGAGAAAGGAACCCAAAGGCCATTGTTAAGAAGTTTTTTTAGGGCTCGGTTATTTAAAATCCTCTAGGCTAGGACTCAGTTTCCAATTTTTAATACAACAAACAAACTAACTAATACGAAAGCTGCTTTTTCTCAGAAGAGGCTTTCCTCACATTTTGAAATCTACAAAATATCAAACTAGCCCATCTTCCTTTGCTTTTTTAAACCCTGACCCAAGGATATATTTATTAATTTTAGACAGAGAGTAAAGGAGAGAGAGAGAGAGAGAGAGAGAGACACCGACGTGAAGAGAAGACATTGATCGGTTGCCTTCCCTATGCACCCTGACCAGGGATCGAACCCACAACCTTTTGGCATATGGGACAACATCCACTGGGCCAGGGCTCAAAGCAGCCTTTCTTAAAGCTTCTGATTTGAATGTTAAAACTGCCTGGTTTAAAGAAGAAATATAATGGCCTACAGTTCATATATCTTGAACCCCATGACAGGTATAGCAGACAGTTAATGGCCCCCCTCCATCTGTTCTCATTCTCTTACTTTTGCTCGCTTTTGTTTAAGTACCTACTCTCCTCCCCAGGGCCATGAGTTTGGGAACCAGCCCCAAGAGATGATTCTTGATTTGAGCGAACCCATAGTTGCGATGCCATTTTCTTTGCTTTGGACGTGGACTGGCTGCATAATTCTGGTAAATGAAACTGTGAGAGGGAGTCTTCTGAGTGGCAAAGGAGAATGGAACTTTAGGAGAAGTCTGTCCTTACTTTTTCTTAAGGAGGCCAAAGAAGGCCACGGAATCTTTCTCTGGACTTTGTCGTATTTGGATGTGATACCTGTAACTGTGGCGGCACTTCTAGGTATCACACAGGAATCTTACTATTATAAGGGGAGTTAGCCTGAGGGCCTTCTTGAAAAAGGAAGGATAGCAAAACAGGCATTGGAAAAACCTGATCCTTAATTATGGTATTCAGCCTCTGAAATAACCAACTCTGGAGCCAACTTCTTGGTCTTTTTGGTCAGCGAAATAAAATACAGGGTAGGATAAAAGTAGGTTTACAGTTGTGAGTACGCAAAACACAGAGTCCGTTCTTGTATTATTATTTATTAATTATTGTATTATTTTCCATACAAAAAACTGTAAACCTACTTTTGCCCCCCCCCCCCCGGTATTTCTATGCTTTTAACATTTCTTTGAGTTTATT